>VBVR01001787.1:0-27167 GCA_011638315.1 Tetramorium parvispinum | reverse complement strand
GATCTGGAGGGAGGGAGGTTGGGGGAAAGGGGGAGAACGCGTTTAATAATGGGCGAACGATGCTGCGTTTCTGCGTCCGTGACTAAAACAAATCGTGCGCGACGCAGTACGTTCTTGCACGCTTTTTTTTCGAAGTAAATCGGGGAACGAACGTCGTTTCACGAGTCCTCGTCACGGCTACATCTCGTGCGCGTTATCACGCGTTACTTTATCTCGACATAATCTATCGATACGGGCGACTTATCCAAAACGAATTGGGCTACCTACTGAAAAGAAATACTTGCGTGTGTGCTCGCTTTTTCATTTTTTTTTCCTTAAAGGCGAAAAATAAAACGATAGTAATTCTACAAAATATTGCCGTTCGCCGTTGTCGCACACATTGAGTGCGACGAGCGCGCTTATAATCGATAATAACGATTCCGCCAGCCGCTGTCTCGATTAAACCGTCGAAGACTATGCTTTCGATATTCCGCATACGATGGACACGTGAAATAATAAATTCCTAAATTATTAACATAATAAACGTTTCCTATAGATACGTTCCTTCCAATAAACCTTTAAATTATATTCGTAAATATGGTCTCTACTATTAGCAATTTGTCATTTTAAATAAATTTCTTAACTATGATTATAAATACAGTGCTAATTAGAGATTTGTCGTTCTCCTATTACATTTTTAAATCATAATTGTAGATACTTGCTTAAAATCTTAAACTCTTAAATAGCTCTAACAGACTTCTCGTGTCCCTCGTATAAATACGAAGAGGATAGTCCTCATTGTGATTAAGAAACAAAACGTGTCGAAACGTGCGATCGATAGTTTCTACGAGTAGACGGTACAAGAAAACGTACGATCTTGCCTAGGAAAAATTATTCGAAAGATTTCTAGTTGCGGCAAGAAAAATAATTTAAAGCGTATCATGTAAATCTAATCTCCGGCTAATCTCAAATGTATTCCACGCGGATGCGTGTCGCACGTTTCTTTCGCAGCTGAATCGAGACGATGTTCGCGAGCTCACCGACGACTCGGCGGGCATAAGAGAGAAACACTTTCGAGGAGGAAAGAGATTGTCCTTCCTCATCGAAAGACGCCCGCGCGACGCGGTTTGCTTTGCACTTCCGACGGGCGGAAGGATCGAAATAAAATCCGGATCTCTTAGGCTACTTAAAGAGAAGTCTCAACGAGAGCTCCTCGAGAAATAAATTATGTTACACGTTACAGTGATAACGATGAACCTTTGCCGTACATGCTGCTCCTTCTCTATTTACAGTAAAGACAAACAATCTCGTATGTCCCCTCGTTTTCTCGGCTTCTTGGAGATGTTCTCTGTGTATCATGTTCCGTATCTGCGTGTGTGTGTGTGTGTGTGTGTTCTTGTGTCCATGTAATCGCATTTCTGCGTGTATAAATACGTGTTACTCGGGCTCGTGTGCGATTAAATAACCGGGCTCTGAAAAGTGTGCGATCCTATTGCTCGACTAATAGTTCTCGCGAAAAAATGAAAGATGCCACATCTAAGTTGTCCCTTAAACGTTAACTATAGTAGAGAAACGGAAACGCGGCGTGTATCGTCTTCGCGACGGCCCCGACGACGCGGTAAAATCCGACTCGCGCGCGATCGCATGTCCTCCTCTCGCATTTCCACGGAGACGGATTCAGCGCGATCAGCGTCGGCCCGGATTCCACCTTTCCAGCTCCAGGGGGTCGAGGAAAAAAACGCCGTCGTCGGTCGCGCGTCCTGTAAACTAGTCATAAATCGTGCGTACGGAGACTACTTATGTTCTGTTTATAGTCGGCTGTCGCTGTTCGCTGTGCAACTCGCTTTCTCGCAGATTTTTTTTTCTCTCACCACTCAATACCGCGGCAATAACGACGATCAAAGGAAAGATTTCACACGTGCGTGGAACAAAAGCCCTCGCCGGGTCGGTTTCTGCATGCGTGTGTGATCTGAAACTCCTGGATTACCCGTCTTGCATATCGGTCGTCGCACTCTCGCGAGTTGTTTATAACTTTAAACATTTTTTAAACAAAGAATTTTTTTAAGAAAAAATTTCTTAAAGAAATTGATTTTTTACAATTGTTTTATTGAAACTAGGTGTTTCGAATTTTTTTCTCTCTCCTTAAACACGTACGATTATAAAACTGTTGATAGTTCTTGAATTGATTTCATTTTGGAGAAAGAAAAAGAAAACGATGAAATGTCAGTGCGTCCATCGATAAACGGGACAGGCATCCGCGAGCTGAAACTGAATTAGCTCTCACTAAGGTAGCGCCAGAGTCACGCACGTTCGTCCTTTTTTTTTTGTATGTGTCGGCCCGATAAAAAAATCCTACGAGCTACTTTATCTTCTCGATTCTAAAGCCTTCAGCCTTTAGTTCAGCCTAGCGCAAAACTCTGCCCGTGAACTTTTGTTTCGTCCTCGACGACGTTCGGAAAAAAAGAACCGCGGCCTCTATCTTTATCTTTCTCTCTCGCTCGCGCTCTCTCGCTCTTTCTCTCTTTCGCAATAAACGCACTCAGCCTCAGTATAATCCTACAGCGTCAATATATCAATTTTTTATATATATATATTTATATATATATAATATACTTTTTTCTCATATATATATTCACTTTGTGTTCTATATCAATAATAGCGTATTAGATACTTTTTTGTTCACTTACGTCTTAGGTATGTAATATAGGTATATTCTTTTTTTTTTCACCATCTGTTCACAGATACATATATGTATATATCAAAATGTGGAAACGAAAGGGTCCTCTCGAAATAGCCGTTCTCCGTTCTGTCGGTCAGCTGTTCCGCTTTCATTTTTTTTCCCCCCTATACTCTTTCCCTCCTACCTAAAATGCGTCGACTTTATTTGCATTGCCGGGAAACTAAAAAGGAAAACATTTCGAGAATATGCCATTCAGGGTATTACCTGTGTGGATTGATCCAAAACACAAATTTTGTCGGGTAGTTTGTTGCTTCGGACATTCACTCTGACACGCACACAGAGTTCGTGGATACATTGCGTATTCGACACAGAAGGGTTCTCGCCGGTTAACTGAATATTTCGCGCATTACGCAACCACGTTTTTTTTTTTTTTTTTTTTTCGAAAATAGATGAACCGAAAATCTCGAAAGAGGGATTTTTCTCTTTGCGAATAGTTCAGGGACAATCGAAAAATTTTGTATTGAAAAATGCTGCCACTGCAAATTTATATCGACCATCGAATTCGAATCGATCTGGAGAGATTTGAGGATTATATTGAATTCGAAAAAATGGGACGCTCTTTGCACGTTTATGGCAGCGCCAATTGCAATTAGAAATTAAACAATCTCTCAAGAAAATAAAAAGAAAATAAAAGTACAAAAAAGTATACACGGTAAATCTATCAATCTATCGACGAGCAGCGCAGAGAAAGTGAAATGAATATCAACTAAAAAAAAGCGTTGTGTCGAGCTTACGCAACATACCTACAAACATAATCACACGAGTAATGCATTCAGCAGAATTTCGAATGACTTTTCTCGTCGCTTAGTCAAGTGGTCACGGTCTACGGGACACTTAAATTTTTTTTTTGGAAGGCACTTACTACTTTTTTCTTTTTATACAATATTTAATTTTAAACTCTTCCGCATTCGCTCTCTCTTCCCCACGCTCTCGCGACCTCGTGTATTCTCCCGCTATTTTCTCTCGCTATTCTTTCTCTCTTCCTCTTGCATTTGAATTTTTTCGCGATTCAGCTTGCGCTTCTCTACTAAATTTCGTCTCCCCGTCCGCGCAATCTTCTTTTTTTCCCCCCCGCCCTCGTTTTTTTTGCCGTCGCAAAATCTCGCGCGAATTTACGTTTGAACACATTAATGCCTAAATGGTAAATAGAATTCGCGCTTTCCGAATTTCTCGCCGAAATGAAAAACGTGGTCGATTGAAGTCTCGCAACGCGTATACTAATAATAAATCGCCGTTCGTATCGCCTCGCGACACCGTCGCGTTTTCGCACAAAAGTCGTTTGTATCAAGAATAACGTGTTACTTTTTTCCCCTTTTATTTTTGACTTGCCTGATGTCTCTTAGTCGCCCCCTTCAGATAGATACGTGCTTACGATCGCGCGATCCCTCTCTGTATCCCTTTTCCCTTCCCTTCTACACCGGAAATATTCTGGCTGCATGAGCGTGGCGCGAGAATCAATTTTTTTTTCTTCCTGCGATTTTTTTTACCCTCTCTTCCGTAAAGTTTTCCCAGACAAACGGATAACACGGATGGCTCGTTTCGCCAAAAGCCTCGTACGAGCAAAAGCGAAAAGCGATGATCTTTCCCTTTCACCGAAGGCCACTTCGAATTTTTTTTTGTTTACTTTTTACACTTACAAGGAGTCTCTTTCTCTCATTCTCACTGGCATTCTCTCGCACTCTTCCTCTTTCTCTCTCCCGAACCAGCGTGCCGATGTTAGAATTTTCCGAAAATTCCGTTTTCGTGCGACAATTACATTTAGGATTAAACTATTTGAAAAATTACGATCCGTTTATAGCTGCGTGTTCAAAGATATAAATGATGAAATGAGGATCTTCATATTAATTCATCGTCGAAAAATAATACTTAACGAGACGATAATCAAATCTGAAATGGATGGATCGAATTTAGCGTAGACGATCAATTACAAGATCCAATAAATTCTA
This sequence comes from Tetramorium parvispinum, assembly GCA_011638315.1. Lineage (NCBI taxonomy): Eukaryota > Metazoa > Arthropoda > Insecta > Hymenoptera > Formicidae > Tetramorium > Tetramorium parvispinum. The sequence continues at coordinate 22,502 of VBVR01001787.1, read as the reverse complement.
ATCGTGCACAATTTTGCCGTATTTGCTCGATATTATTATAATAAAAATTACCTGCTTATTAGTGACAGTGGTCAAATGGAGGATCTTTATATTAGCACCGTCGAAAAGCGATACTCCGCGGTAATCAAGTCTAAAATTCTACAAATCGTTCTGAATTTAGCAAAGGTGATTAATTATAACCTTCAATAAATTCTACTGGCGCATAATTCCGCTCGATTTAGCACGCTATTAAAATACCCTCGTCACTTTAACGGCTTAACGGATCGGCACGGCTCGTTCATCGATTGTCGAGGACTTGAGATCCCTTCGCGGAATCACGCGCGACGTGTGTAAAATTTTGAAAAATAGCACGATCTTTCGAAAGAAGAACACGTATACGAGTTTTTTTTTTTCTCTTGAGCCACATTCGCCCCCACCGTCCGTACTCGCGTTCGCACTTGCGTTCACGCACACACGCAGACTCGTATATCCAGATTCGCAATCTCGCATCGATGCAGACACTCGTGGTCGCCGAACTCACCGAAATTTCGACACGGTCTGTCGTGTCGAGCCACAGTTTCTCGTCCCTAATCCCTAAACCTTATAATTTTTATACTTGGCATACCCCAAATATGGCAGGAAGGCAATCATTATACTTAATAACTTTATAGCGATCATCTCGGCCTAGAGTGTGCTCGCTTTATAAGCCGTTGAATTTGTTTTCTCCGTCTCTAAATACTTTGTCGTACCTTTTTCCCTCTTTCGTTCTTTCTCCTCTCCTTCGCTCTTTAATTTCTTTTTTTTTTGCTCGTTTGCTTGGTAGACAGTCATAGTGAATTTTGTACATCTCCCTTACTTATCGAGCTTAGATCAGTGACGTCGCTTACTGCCTGGCGTCAAAAGGATGGTATTCTTGCACAAAGCGTCGCGGATAAAATTGAGATTTTCTGTTTCGAAGAGATTCATAGATAAAAGCGCAAGACTTATCCTTAAGGATGTTCAATATATGTAAAAAAGAAAATTATTTCTACTAGTAGATTTTTAGTTAATTTAAAACCAGATCTCTATTTTGTCTAAAAGCAAGATTTATGTTCTTAGAATGATTTACAGAAATAGAAAATGAGAGTTTGCGATATCTGTAATTTATTACTTTCACATTATATATATAGTATACTACTAATAAGAGGAATCTTATTCTTATGATCTTAAAATAATTTCAAGCAAATCTTTTGCAACACCTAAAAATTAGAGCATATCACAAACTGATCCATGACACGTTGTGTAAGGACTCGATAGTACAACGTGCAGCTCTTCGAGGCGGCTTACTTTCTCGTCGATACCCGTCTCGAATAATCAATCATTCGGCAGTAGGCGACCCCTTACGAGTTATTATACATTTGGCATTAAAAGTACAATTATCGTATAATGTGTAGGTATAAATTTCGAATGTGTATCTTTTTTGTATGTACGGCGCGCTCGTGTGTCTGTATGCGTGTGTGTGTGTGTGTGTGTGTGTGTGTGTGTGTGTGTGTGTGTGTGTGTGTGTTTGCGTGTAAGTGTATGCATGTGTGGCGTGTGTGGGTTTTACCTTTATTACATGTACATAGTCTGTACGACACGACGATGACACGACTATCTAGATTGGAAAAAGGTGGCGGCGCACTCGCGAGGCGCCGGCGACCCAATAGCTATAGTATGTTTGCTAAAAGAAGGTTTTACTCTCTCTCGCTCTTTTTTCCCCTCCGTTTCTGCTTTCCCCGCTGTCGAGGGATCAACCGAGCGATCCTCGTCTAGGACGGGCCACTACCGTTCGATCGTCCTTTCTCGAAGCTGAGCCAGGCGAGAAACTCCTCGGCACTCCGCTTATCTCATCCGCACTCTGTGTCTCTCCGTTTTCAGTTTTTTTTTTTTTTCTTTTGATTGTAAGCCTCTCTTTCTCTCTAACATCCCTCTAAGATATTCGTATGCACAATACAACGCGCTCGCGTATAACGTTCGGAGTCGCGTATGCGTTTATATATACTATAAACTCTCCCGCGAGGAGGTGAAGTGAATCAGACAGCGGTCGATTCTTCGCGAGATGCCTACCGGTCCGCACCACCGGTCCTCGGCCGCTGACGGCCTCGAAGAGAGAGAGAGCCTCCTCGGGGTCATCGACGCGCCTCCTCGTCCTCCCACGGCCGACGATCCTGCAGCGGCTGACGTCGTCGTCTCTCCTCGTCCCGCAGCCACCGCGATGGCTTACTATTCGCAGCGCGAATCCGTAAGCGGCTCGAGCTTCACCGGGATCTTGTCCTTGTCCTTGAGACCGTGGGGGCTTTTCACCAGATCGGCGATGTCCTCCTGGAAGAGATTCTCCGGACGCGGACTGACGAAGCTCCGCGCCGGCTTGTATGTCATGCCGCTCACGCCGATGCCGACCTCCACGCTGCTGGGTATGTGGCCCGCCGGGTCCATCAGCGGGCCCAACGGGCTCGCCAGGGGACTCTCCAGCGGGCTCTCGGGCGGGCCCGAGCCTGGACTCGCCAGGCCGAGATTCAACGGGGAGTTGCCGTTGTTGCCGGCGCTGTTGCTGCTGCCGAGGCCGCCGCTCGCGTTGCTGCTCGTGTTGTTGTTGTTGTGGTGCTGGCTGGCCTGCATCGCCGCCTGCAGATTCGACGACAGGCTTGTGGACAGGCTCGTCGACAGGTTCGTCGCCATCATATCGTGCTGCTGCGAATGCGCTGCTGCCACCATGCTGCACATCTGATGTCGCAGACCTGGCGGATATCAAAAATTATGTAGAAAGATTGACTAATTGTAAGTAAAATTGCTTCGCCAGCAATTTCTGACAAAAAGAGGTATTGGTATATTTTATAAAATTTCGATATGATTAATGGAATATACTCCAATTTTTTCCCTAAAATTCCTAATACATTTTCAGAAGAGAACTATTAAATACAAATAGCGTAGAATTTCTTTTGGAGCGAAAAATTGACCATTTTTTCATATTTACGCACTGAAAAAAATTCTGGTTAAAAATAGGCAAATCAGAAAAATCTTGTAAAATTGATCAAATATTCTGATTATTATAATAGGAATTCTGGTTATTACTTATTATAGATTATAAAGTATTGAGTTCTATTATAATAAATAGAATTTCTATTATAACAACCAGAATATTTGATCACGTCTACAAGATTTTTCGATTCGTTCGTTTTTAACCAGAATTTTTTTCAGTGCGTATTTTTAGGATTACGTAAAATTAAAAACAAAAATAAAATTTACCGACCGATTTTTAGATACATTGTAAATGCGAGAAAAGTCGCCTAAGCATAAGCATTTAAACGAAACAGCAAATTTGCCGACCGTCCCATATGTAGAACGTTATTTCTCTAAAAGTCTAATCTCGGAAAAGACAGAAGGAAAGAAGAAGAAAAAAGTGAGAAATTGTCTGGTGTGTTGCCGTTACCTTGAGCGACCGCCGCGACCGCAGCCGCGGCTGCCGCGCCCGGACTGACCGCGCCTTCCGGGCCGTTGCAAGCCGCGTAGTTCGCCAGGCTAGGGTACATCGTGGTCGGCTCCTCCTTGACGATGTGGGGCGAGTGTCCATCGCGGAATACCACCGCGCGAATCACGCCGCGGATGTGCTCGTCCGGCCAGACGCCTAGCAGGATCCTCTGCGGTCGTCCTCGTCCCTTGGGGCGCAAATCTACAGATGGCAGGAAAGGGGGGAGGGAAGGGAACAAGGAAGAAGAATTATACCACTGTAAATCGGTTCTGTGATCGTGCGTGAAGTCGCAATGAGCCCACCACTACTCATTTCCTCGTTGACGAGATTATTCTCCGAGAATCGCGAGAATTCGCGTCTCCACACGAAATCAAAACTGAAGAGTTTCTCCAAAGAACGAAGGCGAGAATCTTATGCAACGCGCGCAGAATCGCTGGACTTTATGACTTTATCAATGAACAAATCTCCGAAGGCCTTGCCGCTAAATAGATACAATGATCGACAAGAAATCTTTTTTTTAATCGCCCGTTCATCAGCTAATTAATAAGAGATGCTTTAATGATACAATCGGTCAGTGTTTACAGGATGTTACATGCTAATGACGCGTAACTAAGCTTTACCATTAGGTATTAGGTCCGGTCGTAATTGCACGATGTAATTGCAGTTTTTACGGGCGGAACTGATTTTTCAGACTTATTCTTCTCTCCCGATCCAATGCCGTTTATCAACTATTTACAATTGGCCACACCGTCGCGGTCCATTACGCGAGAGATGGACTGAGGCCGTAAGAACGTTTTAAAAGCCAAGACGTTGAACAACGTTTAACGTATGGAATTTCAAGCTCGTTTCCATACCCCCCGTCTCGGCGGCGGTCAAATAACAAAGGCATAAAATATATCTTTTTTATATCCCGAGATGTAGGCATAAATTTTCTGTCACGATTTTATTCTCTAAACCACAAACTCTACGTAAATTTTTCAGCTGTCTTTCTTACAACGCGCGCGCGCCTCACGTTGCGAGTCTCGACATTTCCGCGGTGTTACGATAATATCTGCTGCATCTCGATCTGGTTGTTCGCATTGATCTCTCGCCCTCATTATTGTGAACATCGTATTGTTAATCGAGCAGCAGGGGCGTTTTCAGGGGATACTGAAAATGGCAACTAACACTCACCGGCCCCGCCGTCGGCGCTAGGACCCAGCATGTTGTGTACTCGATTCGCGTACAGGACGAACGTCGGGTAGGGGATATCGTATTTCCTGAAAGGTAGAAGCGGGATACAATTATGATTTGTAGCTTATAATTATAATCAACATAATTTATGGCTTCGCTCGCTTCGCCACGGATCTTACATCGCATTACGTTACGTCTCTTAATTAACTTTAGCAATTCTATCCCCGCTCGTTCGTATTTTAATGCTATTTTATGTTTATCCCATTTCATTACGTATTTCACTTTAATTTATATTAATTTTATTATACGACAGAGTATGAAAGATTCAGCGGAACATATTTGAATGCATGACGATGGAAATTATGCAATCTCTCGAAATTATGCAATCGCGTGGGGAGTACTGGCGATGACGTTGTTTAACGAAGTATCGTGCAACTCCTTTCGAGGAGCGACGCGAAAATCGCGTACTTGTATTCTACCTATGCGATTATCGTCACATTTCGTCGTCTTGTTAGCTCTCGTGTAAGTTGAAATGTATTAACAAAATTAAAGGCAATTACACGAAAAAATGGCACTCTTGCGAATGAAATAGAAATTTATAAGACGGCATATAGAATCACGCAGTGGAGAGCATTAGGAAGGCGATTATCGATCGTCGAATCGATTATCGTAAAAATTATCGCTCGCGGCTCGTAAAGTCGCGCTTTATTGAGTCGCTTTGTACGCGAATTAAAAGAAATCCCTTTAACGGCGAGTCGACGTTGTTACGCAAACGTGATACGGGCTTTACGACGTCCACGCGTAAATGATTTTAAAGCAGCCGCTTTGAGCAGTAGATCGGACGATTATTTAGCATGATTCAGGCACGGCGATAAGGTATGCCTGATGCAGGATAATTTCCCGGAATTTTTCATTGCGTAATAACCCGGCTCTATTGTACGCGCCGCATCATAAGACATTTATATAACAATTTTAACTATTTACTCGGTACATTGCGTGAGTTGGCGCGCGGAGGAAACAACGGCGCGGCATAAACTCGCATAAAATATTTATCTTTTGCCTGTTATTTATTAACGCTGCAAGAACAGGCTACCGCGCGGGGACGAACTCTTGGAATAAGCAATTTAAATAATTCTTTAATTTTTATATTAACGCATTTCATCATTCGGTGTTAATATTAAATGCCGCGTACCGAAGTTTTATGCAACTGCGCGGGGAGTATATTATTAATTTTATTATTGGTTCCATCGCGCGGTGGATGCACGGTACACCCGCCCCGTATACGGAAAATGATTGCGAGTAAATTAATTATTTTTGCAATATACATCGGAGACATCTCGATATATTTTTTAAATTAACACGTTTTATATCAGCCGATATTAATATATTGCACGTAATATAGTGAAAAAGTGCAATTAAATGAGATAAATAATTTTTACAAAACGCGTTGGTAACGTTGGAATATTTTTAAGATTAATATGTTGTATCGATTAATATTAATATTACACGATAAACGGCCCGCGTGCGTACTAATTATTTTTACCGTACCATTTTTTAATACGCGATTCTTCTTTCCGAATAAATTTCTTATCACGTTCCAGTAATTAATTTGCGCAAGGATATAACATGATAACAGATATGTTATAAAATATCTAATAATACATTAAAGGAATTAATGATTTAATGCATCAAAAATATTATTCTAATTCTTTGTGAGGACCGGCTTTTCTCTCGCTAGGAGAAAAAACTTTATCTCAGTGAATTGTGATTAAATGTAATGCTTTTTTTTTAGTACAAAATTTTTAAGTTTAGTAAATGCCCTGGCTCTTTGAAGAGCTGGTCCTCAAAGAGTTAAAGAAGTAAAGTGGGTAAAAGTATAGCTGGCAACGCACCTTGCCGCTTGACTGAGGGAGAGTCCTTCCTTCAGCACGCTGAAGATCGCTTCCGCCATGGTTTCCGGCCGCCAGGACTTGAGGGGTCCACGTTCCCGGAAGCGGAGGTTGTGCACCAGGCTCTGGTTGGTGTTCCAGCACTTCTGCCACATGGACTGCAGCTGGTACTGGTAGCTGTCTGCTAGTAAACGCCCCCCGTGGAAAAAAGAAAACACAGAAAAGCAGCTATTAGTCGGGGCGATCGACCAGTTCAAGAACGGGGCGGGGGAGGAAGCGCGGAGAAGGATGAAGGGGGGAAGGCGGGAAGGCGGGATTCAGGGTGAATAAATGTCCTCATTATTGCATGATTTTTTTATTAATCGATCGTCTAACACGCGTCCGTTGACGGGCGAACTCTCTCCCGCGAAAGCCCTCGCGATTCACGTACGATCGATCGATCGCGATCGAAACATGGACGGGGGAAGTGGGAAGAATGAATCGTCGTCGCGTTAACGATTCCGCAATGTGCAATTTTCACGCCGAATCGATACTCGCTCGTCTCGATGCACGCAGGTGCATCTGCCGTTTATACCTTGAACGTGGGCGGAGTCACCTAGAAAACGGCGCTTAAGAAAGACAGGTATGCCGTGTGCATTACGTGTGTGTTTGCGAATAGGCTGTGGCAAGGTAAATCTAAAGGATTTCTACGGTCTTTCTAGGTGAAACCCAAATATCGATTGTATTGCCATTCGCCGCACAATCGTTACAAAGCATTACAGAAATCGTCGTTGGAACGAGCGCATCGCGGTTAACGTCAACATTAATTCTACTTAACATTAAACCTTCTCTTACTTCTCTTACTTAACTTTAAACATGAACAAGTAATTATTGCGTCGCGGAAGGGATTCCACACGGAAATATGGAATGTATCTTAAAGCGCATCTTAAAAAAAATCAGGACGCATCGTGAAACGTATCTCGTACATAACACGCGGCTCGCAAACCGCTCTGGTACGCATATCCTACATCGCTGGTTATCAGAAACTTTGTTTATGCTTGGAATAACTTGGGCTCCTTATTGCTTCGTTTGTTTTATCAATTGGAAATAAAATTGGAACAAATCAAATCGAATGCATTCCATTTAAATCGTCAGACATTTTGCGTCTGATGTTATCATAATATAACGCGAAAAACGTTACAACTCAAACAATCTCTAATTCACTTATAATTGCTTTATTTTAATATCATCATGCCCGATCAGAAGCCTTGCAATAAAGAGTACACGTCACTTCGCGCACCGCCGATATATCACATATACTGCTCCAACGCATTAAGAGTCTCCTTGACGTAACCGAGTATTTTCCAGCGTCGCGTGCGGAAAAATTTATATCGAGCAAGAAAATCTTGATTGACCAGAGAGAAATTTGTGACGCGGAAAGAGCGGGGGGACATTTACAATAACTGTAAATGCCTGAGCGAGGTATAACGGGCGAAAGAAAAACGTCCGGGCGCGGCGACATTTACAGTAACTTCCGCCGCTCGCGTATGGCACGTATGGCGTATGGCCGGCCTCAATTCGCAACAATTATTTGATAGTTAAGTTATTGGCTCTAATTAAGCCGCCTGACCAATTTGACGATTAATACAATTCATCGGAAAACGCGCGCGCGGCTGTTCCGGCTATTCTTAGACCCGCATTCTCGCGCATTCGATGCCGAAATCCCCGTCTCGCCGTTATAACGCCATTCGAATTGTCTGACGACGATAATATTCGGTGACTTGAGCTGCACGTTTTAATTATCGAATTTTTATTTGTGGGTCAGGACGCGACGCGACGCGACGCGACGCGACGGGAGAATACGAGTCGGGAAAATTAATCCCTGCTGCTGCTGCTGCTGCTGCTGCTGCTGCCGCCGCCGCCGCCGCCGCTGCGTGATTAATTTCACTTATGTTATCTTTTATCTAAAAAGGCACTAAGTACTTTCTTTCACGTCGTTTCTCATCACTTTCGAGTAACGCAGCTGCCAAGACTCTCTCGTCGAAATGATCTTTCATACGGAACGCACAAGGCGCAATGTGCGACCGGCGACGTTACGCAACCGAGCATCTCGCTCGGAATCTGGCTTAAGTCTTATCGGTGCGTCCGGAGAGAGAATCGTCCTTGCTACCGAGGATCGGCTCGGCGGACGCCGCGGGATTACACTCTCGTTTGTGACGTGATTATCTCGGAGGCGGTAGCAGTCGGTCGTAACGCGGCCGGTTTACGGTCGCCGCGAGATATCGCCTTTACTTTACTTTCGATACTTTATCGGGGGAATGTCGCGCACGCCTATTTTAATACCGCTCATTCACACTTAATTTTCTCTCCTCTCGTTCCCAAGCGCGCCGTCGCCGCCACTCGGCGTGTCGCACTTTTAGCGGACGCGCGATAACACCGGTATAATATTACATCGTTCTCGCCGGGATTCAATTAACGCGCCGCTCGTAAATACGCGAACTGCAAGTTCTCCCCCCGGGGGCGACGATCGACGATAATGTGACGCGAGAAGTGCGCCAACGCCGTCGCCGAAGGAGAAGGCATTTCGCCGGCTCCGAGCGAGAGTTCGCGCAGCCGCGAGGCCCTTCGCTCGGACGACCGGTAAGGCGACCCGCGGCGGAATTATTTCGATGCCCGTCATCGTAAAGCAACGATAATAACTAGTGTTTCGCTAACTGGATTCCTCTAACGAGTTATCTTGAAATCTGACTCGAGCCACCTTTATCGGACATCGGGAAAAATTAGCGGCGTTACATTTTTCCCCGAGGAAAGCAATGTCGAGTATCGCGCGAGAGCGGTACTCGACATTAATTGCCACGTGTTGATCGATAATTGCTGGATATTAGTCGCTTATTGCCCGTACGATGCCACGGCGATACGACGTGTGCACACGTCAGTCGCAGTCAATAATTGCCGCAAAAAGTCATTGCCGTCTAAAGCGTACCTTGTTAACGTCCGTCCCCGCTCCCCGCGCGCGTAATTGAGTCGTTTTTTTTCCTCCTGCCCCTCATCGTCGCGAGCACGCCGAGCATGCCGACAAAAGTATCGTGCCGCGCCGCCGGTACCGCGACACGCCCCGATGGTGGACGTTAATCTAATATCATTCATCGTCAAGTATTGTGCGTCGCCGAACGAGATTTTTTTCCGCAAATGGAGAGCTAAACGCACGAGGAAGATATGCCCCCCTCCTAAAGTTTCAACTTCAATCGCGCGCGCGGAATTTGTTCCGCGTCGCCTATATCGGAAATATGTATTCACTGAAAAAAAATATAGTTACTTTTGGACCAACCACAATTTTATAATATTTCTAATGATAATTATGATTAACATAATGATGCATATATAGTTAAGTTAATGTCATATTTCGTGTTAATATTATAAAATAGAAATATTATAAAATTATGGTTGGGTTCAAAAGTAACTATATTTTTCTCTCAGTGTTCCAACTCGCATTTGTTAGGACGAGAATTGATTCAAGTTTAATCCGTGGATTAAACTCTTTTTAAACTCGATTATGCGTACCTTGTGTGAAACATGCGACGTCGCCGCGCGTTATTTTCACCAACGATTTTTATATCAGCCAAGCCGAATGACGATCTCGCATTTTATCGTGACTTTACACTTAAGTCACGTGCGGCGGAGATTCAGAGCCGATATATATTTAGATGTAGTTCTCTTTTATACGGTCCGCCGCTTTGCTCTACTTTCGTTACGCTTATCCGCGATTGTTTCTTTGCGCATTACATCTGTACTATATATATTGCCGTTAAACAACCAGCAACACGAATACTTCAATTTAGTAACATTGCGCTCGCATGTTACGTTTTGCAAAATAATCCTGCTCGTTGATTGAATGTTTATCGCGCGATTAGATCGGGGCTCTGGTAAGTAGGCGGCATACTTCCTTCATTCATTTGCTCTTCACGTTCATAAATCGTCTTTCCAATCTTCTTCCTCAGCCTCAAACAATGCCTCGCTTTAACAAGGAACGGATATGTGCTCGTTTCATAAACGCGATTATCCATTAGATAGATTTGGAATGTTAACAGAAACGCGCGTACTTTCTTGCGTTCTCCCCGCAAGAAAGTACGCGCGTTTCTCTTCGCGATTCTAATATATACTAGAGATAATTATTTCGCAATTATTGTCGGCAGCAAACAGACGTGAGTCCAATGCGCGTACATGGCAACGCTAATAACTTAAACAAATTGTTTCGCTAGTAGTAAAACTTGTAGAAAAATATCTAATTACGACAATACCGTGAGCAACAATCTCGATGCAACAATGACAATTTGGTCCCATCGTTTCGAGATATATATACACGGCGTGTGTATCAAAAAGTATGTACAGAAAGTATGTAGTATATGCGAGGAGGCGAGTGCATACCTCGGCGCCTCGTATGCTCATCGATTAAATTACGTGGAAGACGGAGATGAGTGGAGGGCACTAAAGTCATTATATACGCTAGGTCATTCACGAGTATGTGATTCGCAAGAATGCAACTCGCAATGGAACTCCCAAAATTGGCGACACGTTCGAAAATATTCCGCGACGCTGTTCCCTCTTCCAATTGATATTAACATTGAATTTCTCTCGTTATAACTAGCGTAATTAATAAGAAACTAAAAGGAACTAAACACACGAATGTAAAGACTACTTTAGGTCATGAGAAATTAACATTGCGCTTTTAAGTGCGCCGTTGTTGCTGAATCGCGAAAATTTTCATAAAAGCTTAATTGAACGCATTTCTACTCCCGTTTCCTTCTCTTCTCTTCGTTTAGTATAAATATTTCTCGCGTGCGTTCTCAATGCGAATCGAGTTACCCGCAAATAAATTAACGAGAGTCCTCTTATTGTATAATATGTCATGGAAATTCTATTACTTCAGAAGCGTCGGAGAATCGAGGGAGGAAGGATCGGGGAATATTGTCGCGAGGGAATAACCGCGCTAATCGCCGTTGATGCAATCGATTCTGATGGATATTAAATTTAATCGAACGTAGACATTTTTTGCCGATTAAAAGTCCCCTCCCCGATTTTACCGCGCGTTATCATTTCGCGCGATTGCCCGGGCACGCGACGCAAACGCGCCGTTCGATTTTCAATTAGCAGGCAAATTCTTCCCGCGACCTTGCTTGTGCAGCGATTTTCCGCGTTGAAGTCTACGGATTGCGCGTCGATTGTACCGTCGGTACCGCGCGCATGCTCCGGAGGAATCGCACAAGTGGAATCAAAAAAAGATAAAAAAGAAGAACGGAAAAGGACAGCGATCGCGAATACGTTCAAACGTGTTCGATGTTGGAAGACGCTTCGTTAAATCATTTTTTTTCTTACTTAATCCTTATAATTAGAGCTTTTTGAGGAATGAATGGGCGACGCGATTTCGAGAATGGCGATATTTAATCTTGAGATAATCAAATGTAGTGCCTCCTCTTAAAACGCGCCGGTCATCTTTAAACGCGGTTCTTTTACGGTCCGAGAATGCGAGTGAATGCATCACGACCGAGGACGCGAATAAAGGTTGCATGATGCGTCGGCGTCCGACGGCATGTCGCTCGAATCCGACTTACTGTATTCTCTTTGCCTTAATGTCGCCTGAATGAACTCGTTGTCGCCGGGACATTAAATTTTCCACATTTTTCTTCATTCTCGCTTCGCGAGGCGAAGGGACCACTGCCGCATTCTCGGCCGACAAGTCTCGCAGTCGTGAAAATCGAGAGAGACGAAGAGAGAGAGACATGGTGGAATCTCACTTCGGATTTCGTTTTCGCGCAATTCTACTTAATAAGAATCAACGTCCGTCAAAAAGATCGAGTATTCAGCGTTCTCTCGGAGACGAAGCGAATTCTTACAGACTCATCGCGCTCATGAATATATCTGGATGCGACGGAACAATTCAGAGAACAAGTTCGGTAGAAATAAGATTCGGCGGAATTTGGAATGTATACTGACTGGCAGGAATGCCTGGACACGTCAATATCTCAAGATATCGAACATAGTCAGTCGGAGGGCATCGTTTCTATATATTTCTGCGCTGTAACCGTTCATTATTCAAAAATTGGCAACACAATTACAGACAGTGATGAGAGAATAGAAACGCGAAAAGGTAAAAGGTTACAATAAATAATATATAATAAAATACTTATTAATAAACGAAATAAATAAGTTTTATAAAATATTTTTAATTTTTTATGAAAAAAATTAAAAATATTTATTAGTATATGTATTTATTTATTATTTATTACAACTTCTTACCTTTTCGCGTTTCTATTCTCTCATCACTGTCTGTAACTGCGTTGTCGATTTTTGAATAATCAACAGTCGTAACGCACAAATATATAGATACGATGCGCTCGACTGACTGTATTCGATATCTCGAGATAATGACATGTCCAGGCATTCCTATCGGTCAGTGTACAAATCATCGCGTCATGCTCTGCGACGAAGGCTTCTTTAAAACCACGTCTCTCTGTTATCAATCTCGGCGTTTCGTTTCGGACCGGCGGTGGGTTAAGAGGAATCGGCACCGTTCTCGTTCTCATCGTTGATGTAGAGCGAGACTATCGAATGCTTCTTGCAGAAGGCCCACCACCAGCGGAAGCCCGACAACCCGGTGAACATGAAACTGGGATCGTGCTTCCGCCTGAGGTGCTCGACGAAGTTCAATATCGCGTTTAGGGACTTCTTTGTACGCCGATTGTACGGGCTGACGCTGATGTCGCAGCAGAACTCGAGCACCGCCGTTTCCTCGCCTGGATCGAGGGCGGTCTCTTCGAGGATCATCATCCTCTTGGACTTGCCGAGGATGTTGTCGTAGAGAGTGCCCTTCGGGATACCATACTTGGTCGACGCCTGGGTGAAGCGCATCTTCTGAGTCACCACGGCCTCGATCGCCTCCTGGAGATCGTGTCGCGTCCACGTAGGCGCCTTCAGCTTCAGCAGGGTCGTATAGTCAGCTAGAAAATAGTCAGCGATTTCTTTTCGACTGTCCAGCCTCAGTCTCGCGTCTTTAAGGTTTTCGCGTTGAGAACCGCGGGGAAAAGCCGCACCTAGAGAAGATTGACGGCGCGAAAATCGCGCGCCTTGATGAACCTTTCTCGCCCTTTATCACTTCCACTTTCTTCTGCGTTATTCTGTACTTTCAGTTTGGGTGTTTTTAGTATCAACACTCGATAGAATAGCAAGTAGAGTTTGTTACATGAGAGAAAATAATAATTAAAGATATTTATGAGAATAGCACACGGTTAGAGAGAATATGCTGAAGATCCTTCAAAGTGGACCATAAAATTAATAAAATAGGAAGTAGTTAATGTCATAAGTGCGAGAACAAAAGTTGTGGTAGAGTTAATAAAAAAAAGAGCGATAAATAAAAAAACTTCAGAGGAACAAGAGATTGAATGAAGTATCGGTACTTTGCGGACTGCACGTAATTATTCATTGGGGAGAGGGGTTGGAAATTATGTACCAAAAATTATATTGCTGCTTTTTTCGTATACATTAAAGCAGCTTGCTAATGAAAAGGAAGCATGGAGAGCCGGGGAGAGGTAAGTAAAACGTAAATAGCAGAATAATCACGAGTAAAAATATATCAAACCAAGCACGAATTTTACGAGGCTCTCAAGATTCATTCGTCTTGAGTAATTTACCAGCATTAAAACAAGGAGGAGGTGGCAGCACAACGAGTTAAAAAGAGCATCGCGGGGATACAAGGGGGCTCCCTTGTGAAGTTACGAGCCGACTCCGGGCGATCGGGCCCAAATTAAAAGACGTCGATTTCGATTTAATTATCATTTTACACGTCGCTATTAATCGTAATTATACGATGCAATTATTATAATTGCACTATAATTATCCCTTTAGCCGTGTGTTAGCTTGCCGGCTCGCCGTCGGCTAACTCGAAGCGAAAGAGCCGACGAGAAGACGAAGGCAGGGCAAAAGGGAGAAGCGGGAACGGGCCACTGTGTGGTCCACTGAGCGTGTCACACCCACGCGTGTTAGCAGCAGTTAACGTCACTCATGTCGGCCGTGCGATTTATGCGGTGTCGCGGCGCCGCACCGATTTCTGGCGGCTCGCGGGCCGCGCGCAATTGCGCAGGAAGGAACTTAACGTCAGGGACCGCGAGGGATCGCGTGTGGCCGACGAGAAATGATGGGGCCTTCATCGCGGACCAGTCGGGTTTTATTCCTCGCAAAACGCCGACTCCCGTTTGTAAATTAATTAAACGGTGTTTCGAGCGCGGACCCGCCGCTTCCCCATACGTAAATGGATATTACAAGCACCATCGCCGAAACCGCTTAATATACCCGTTCGCGAGAGAGACCGGGGAAAAAAATGAAAAAAAAAAAAAAATAGAAAAGTCGCTTTCTTTTAGCATAACAATCCGATTGCATCGAAATGCGAATAATCGCGTTTCGTGAGCGAATCGATTGTCCCGCGACCAGCGAGACCGAACGATCGCCGGTTGAACCGAAAAAAAAGAAAGTAAAAAAAATCGTCGCGTATCGCATGTAATGGCATCGTGGCTAAATCCGGGCTGGGAATAATCGCGTCGAATAATATTATCATACAATAGTGTTTTGTCGCGCGCGCGCGCACGTGCAACCTGTTTCGCGCGGGGCGCGAATTTTCTCTGAGATTGGCAAATCGTCGCTTGCCGGACGGACAATCGTGGCTAAGCGAACAGTCGTGCTTAGGCAATTGCGTCCTCAAAAGGCGCGTGCGGATTAAATATTAATCCGATTACCTCGTCGGGACGTATCGGGAGAAATTTTTAAGCTTTCAGTTTACAGCGACAAATCTGTGCTTCGACTCTCGACGAGAGTACAAAGCTCGCTCTTTCTCTCTTTCTCTCGGCAAATTAATGAAAATTCTTTTGAAAGCTTTAAGATATGTCTGGGACACGCATCTATCAGAAATAGCGCACTTTCTTTCAGCCGTAAGCCCTTCGGTGATTCCGAAATCGATATTGTCAACGGGGAAATTGTATCGCGCGAGGTTCTTTAATCTTCGAGATTTTGAATGACTAATTTCTCCGAGGCAAGGCGCAAAGGTGGAGGGCTCGATGTTCGTTCTCGTCGCGGACAAGAAAAGCGCGCGGAATAAATAAGCGTGATCGTTAAGAGAAGCAAACAGCCGGCGGCGGCGGCGGCGGCGGCGGCGGCCACGTCTCATGGGAAGTCAAGGAGTAATCGAAGAAAATGATTTAAGCGAGTCGAGAGGGGGATACGCGCCTACGCACGCATTCGGCGTACGGTTAAACACGCACGCACGCACGCACGCACGCACGCACGCTTGCATGCACGCACGCACGCACGTACGCACGTACGATACCGGGGATCAATTCGAGACGCATATTGCGACGTTTATGCGCGTTTATGCGCGTTTACGTTCGAGCGTATGTACTACGGCAAATCAGGGCTCAGGGACTAAGAGTACGGCTGAGAAAATTATTTGACACGCCTTTGCAGCGACTAGAGTCTCCATAAACATAAATTTTATTACATTAGGTAGAGAAAGAGAGAGAGATGCGCAAAGACAAAGCAAAAACAATTATGCGAGACCAGAACTAACTTCTCAAGCCTCTCGAGTATACAGACGCCTACTTAAAAAATATTATGGATATTTTATTGCGCCTGCTGTTTAATTTTTTGTCTCTTGACTCCCGGGAGTAGTCAAGGTACACTGGAAAGAAATTCTGGTTAAAAACAGACGAATCAGAAAAATCTTGTAGGACTGATCAGATTTTCTGGTTATTATGATATTATTCACCCCAAATTCAATGTGATTTTTTCTTATAATTTCATATTCTAAGTTCACTGTTTTACAGCAAACATATTCCTCTTTTAATAAAGTGAAAAATATATTTTTCTCTCTTAAATACTCTTGTTTATACTATTTTTCTCTTGATTTCTTGAGAGGAATTTTTTTGAGATTAATATAATATAATATAAGGTTAATATAATATAAGAGTAAAATCATCTAAGATTTAAAGGATTCCACGTATATAAAAATTATTCTTTTTTTTTAGTGTTATTATAAGTTATTATAATAGGAATTTTAGTTATTATAAGTTATAAAGTATTGAGTTCTATTATAATAACCAGAATTTCTATCACAATAACCAGAATATTTGATTACGCCTATAAGATTTTCCGATTCATCCGTTTTTAACCAGAAATTTTTTTTTCTGTGTACCGATAAAGATTGAAGAGTCCTTGTTTTTGGCGCAATATGTTTATGATTCGAAGGGCGAAGTCGCGATCGATGATGCGTAAAGAGTTACACGTCGAGCCTCTCGCTTGCGAATCGCGCGCGTATTATCGCCGGTATTAACCGGCGTCCACCATCCAATCGTCTATCTAAATTGCTTTCTATATTAAAGCAAAACGCATTCTCGCGCTTTATTATTGCCGGGCCCGCGCTCACGTTCCTCCCTCTATCGTTTATTGCTGTTCGGCCAGGCACCTTCGACTCCGCGTCGCGACCTCCCTTCGTGTTCTCTCGCTCTCTCTATCTCTCTCTCTCTCGTGTGTTGCCACCTTCCGTAATCGTCAACGACGTCGTCTACAACGACGGCCGTGCTTCCGGGAACCTTATCGTTCGTGCGAGTAACATTTAGAAAGGGAGCGGGAGGATAAGCAGCAGTGAGATATCGATCTACGTGTTGCGACAGATGTTCCATCCCCAAAGACTGGAGGTCGAGCACGAACTGGGCGACGAGTACGTCGTTTCTAGAACGAGGCTCGTCACGTACGAATGATTCAACCGGAACAACGTGACCATGAACTTGAAAACGGAGCGAGGTGGATCGGACGATTCGGTCCCTCGAGAGATGCTCGAGGGTAGGGAATCTCCACTCGAACTCGGGAAGGGATGATCGGTCGTTGCGCCGCTACTTACTACGGAAACCGATCGTCAAAGTTCATGCGACAGGCATAAGCGGCGGATGATGCGACAGATATTTATAGGAGAGGAATGTGAAGTCTTTAAACGTGTCGCGAAACAGACTATACGGGGTGTCTTTGACCAATCGTACTTTTCTTTAACGATAAACATCGAATAAGCAATTGAAACTAAAAATAAAAAAGTATATATATAAGACAATAATAATAAAAAAAAGTAATCATACATTGGTTGCGTTGAGCAGAAGTGCTGAATTTGCAACTGTTTATAAAATTTGTTAAGTCTAATTGGTGTATGGTATTTTAAATTTAGCCAAGATTAAGAGCATATACCAATCAGATTCACGATTTTTACAACAGTTGCGAACGCAGCCATTGCATACGTTTCTGACTTATATTGTCTTTCAAGTTTCTTTGGTAAAATAATCGACTTTTTTAGATACTCAAGCTGACATTTACAGAGGATATTTCGGATAATTCAAAATTTTGTAATTTTATTTTTATGACTTCAATTTTGATTTTGTTAAATCTATCGATGAAAGAAAGTACGAGGACACCCTGTGCATAGAGATAGGCGACCAGATGTTGTTTTGCGTTTGTGTGCGTTTGCCTAACGTGGAGGCTTCCACGTTACGTCCGGCCGGGGGCCGTGTCGAGAGGGCGATTATCTCCTGAAACGTATCGAAACGAGACGAAGAGGAGAAAAACGAAAACGGGACTCACCTGCTATACTGGAGGTGGAGGCGCCGAGCCAAGCGTGGGACGACTCCAACAACTTGGCCTGAAACAGAAAAGGTCGTTCGGTCAGACGTCAGTGTGCTGGAACAGCGATTAGCGGCGATTTAACGGCCGGTTGGGAAAACGACTTAATCTTTTATCCGAGCAATCTTCTTTTCTAACCGGAAGCAAAACGAGCTCCGGCGAGGTAATTATTTAATCGAAACTCGTCCGCGGCGGAAAGACAGTTGAAGTATTTTAAGCCCTATTGGTACTACTTGGCATTGCGCAAAACATGACTGTTTAACCTTTAATATTACAAAGAATATCTTTTTGAATTGCATTTATAAATCGGATTAAATTGTTTTAATTATCCAATCGTTTGTTTCATTATATCTAGGCCAGTTTAATTATATTCTCGTTTTTAAATAAATAATTTAATAACACTGATAAGATAAAGATAAATATCATAATAAGTGTCACATAAATACAATTATGTATACACTGAAACAAATTCTGTGATTAAAAACGAACAAATCAGAAAAAAACTTGTAGGATTGATCAAATATTCTTGTTATTACAGGAATTCTGATTATTATAAATTATCAAGTATTGAGTTATATTATAATAACCAGAATTTCTGTTATAATAACCAAAATATTTGATCAATCTTACAAGATTTTCTAATTCGTTTGTTTTTAACCAGAATTTTTTTTCAGTGTAAATAAACGCGAATGATGTTCACAAGATGGGCAAGATAAATATAATAATTTTGCTTTGGGAGAGATCTTTTTTTTTGCGCTCAATGCTGCAATTTAACGCAACGCGAGAAGGCGACGCGACGTGACTTATCGAAAAATTTCCGGGGGTTGCGAGGGAAAAATCGTACATACCAGAAACGCGAAGTAATCCGAACTGTTCACCTCGGCCGACAACTTTGCTAATATGCAAGGCTTTCGAAGGGGGGTTCGCGAGACGCGGGGCACCGAAAGCGCAAGACACACGCAAAGTTAGCTCATTTGAAAAGTTTCGCCTCTTCCCCTCACGGCTCACGCTTTCGGATTTTGTGATTTCTGCAATATCGTAGACAGGTATATGCCCCGTTATACTTCTTGTATACATTGTACTTCCTTCCGTGCCTCTCTCCGGTCTGACTTTTCAAATTAATTTTTAAGGGTTGCTCGATGCGGCCCGATCGCCGCTCGAATCCTTCTACGCTATTTCTTCCCTTTTTCCCTATGCGCCCAGTAAAAGTTTCGTAGATCTACGAATTCCACTTGCGAAATCGTAGGAACCAAATATCGCTTTGAGATACGCTTGTGCGGAAAATGTTCTCGGCCAGCGTTATCATCCATCTTATCCACTAAAGATATAGCTTTTATTCGAACTGAAATTTATCAAAGCTATTACAGAGTAAAGGGATTTAAATTATTATAGATGTATATTAGTCAAATGTATAAGTTGGCACGTCGAAATGTAAATTTTTACAAAATTGATATCGTATTTGAGTCCACAATCTATCCATATTTGTCCATAAATAATCGTTTGTCTACCTTGCGAAAAAATTAATTAAAAAAACCGTACTAAGAGGTGTTGATGATAAAATTTGTTGTTTATTTTTAATTTTTTACAAAGTGAACAAAAACAATTATTTATGGATAAATGTGGATAAATGATAGACAATATCAGAATCCATATATAATTTATAAAAATACACATTTAAAATGTCAATATAAAGTTCAATTTTTATTTTTAATTTTTTTATCGAGAAGTGGATAAAAAATAATTATTTACAAATTGTGGACAATCAAATGTTATATCAATTTTGTAAAAAAAATCGCATTTCGCGGTGGCAACTTCACAGATCTGCATTAATCCCCTTTATACTTGAGTATCGAAGTAGATGCGAACAACTTAAATACTATTTCCACAATGGACGATTTTTCAGTATTCTTTTTGATTTCCGAAAACGCGTCACTCTTCGGAAGTGTAGAAAGCGCCGTGCACGAGAACCTCGTATTGTACTGCGGTATATTTAAATTGTTCAAATCTCTATTCAAATGCACGCTCGCCCCCTTTGCGCCGCTACCATCGCGGCGCAGTTAGCGTAAATCGCTTTTCGGGGTTTCTCGCGGTCATCGGAATAGGCAGGTAAGGGCTTTCTACGAGAAGGCGGCGCGGCGAAATAGCGTCTCCACCATCGTGACACGAGGGGGATGGCACCGAGCGCTGGCAATTTCGCGAAATAGCCCCGCGTCAATACACGTGCACACGCATCTCTTGGCTAAACCACACAAAGAATTATTGAGCAGCCCGCTCGCTGTTTCCGACGAGCGTCGCTCGAGTTGCAGGAGGACGCATAAGTGAGAGACCGAGAGGGGGAGAGACGGTAGAAAGAGAAAGAGGGAGGAGAGGAAAGAGAGAGTGAGAGGCGGGCGGCGAGGGGGAGAGAGAGAGAGAGAGAGAGAGAGAGAGAGAGAGAGATTGAGCCTGTGCTCTGCAGTTGTAACTTGGACGCGCAAGTAGTATATCGTGGCGCGTGCATTTTTCATTGTTTCGTACCTTCCCCGCGCCGCGCCACGCTCTGCGGTGCAGCTCGCGGAATACACCGTGCAGAGTGCATACGCGACGTGCCGGTTGACGTGTGCATTGACGAGAAAATTGCGAGCGTCCCTGTATATCGCGGTCGCCCACCCCTGTGCTGTGTAGCTTCCCTCTCGCTCTCTCTCCTTTTCCGCATTTTTTCCGTCCCCCTCTGTCCTCCCTCTTCTTTTTTTCAGGCCGTCCCTTTCAGGTCGTTCTTACGTCGCGTTCGGAATGCAACGCTCGTCCGAGCGCCTTTCTCTCTCTCTCTCTCTCTCTCTGTCTCTCTCTTCGCGGATAATCCCGTTCGACGCATGTTGCGACGGGAATGGGACGTGATAGGAGATTTTTGTAATAAAAACATTGCGTATTATATGCAGCCGAGTAATTAAGGCCGAACAAGGATCGTGATGTTCCCCTTATTCTTTTTCTCTCCAAGAGAGACTCGGACAAAGATTGAAACTGCGAGGCAAAACGTTCAGCTGGAAGAAACGTTTCCAAAGTCAATTCAGATTACGTCCGAAATATTAAAATTATTAAAAATACAAAGGAGATAATTATCTGTTCTTATTCACATCTAGTGAAACGTAATTCATATCGCGGATCAATTTCGCGTCTTGGAATAAATTTGTTATCAGCTCTCACCCTATTACGGGCAACATTATACCTCTTTCTTGATGCCATACTTAAGGGCTTGAGCAAACGAGGAGAAAATCATCTTCGGAGAAGAAATAGAGGGGATAAGCGGCGACGGCGGCGTCTCGACGCGCACAGAGACGGCCGTCCGTCGGCGTCATTCAGCAGCAGTCTGCATCTCAATTTGCTTCGACGTGCAGCAGAACACCCGTGTATATAGTCCGGCTAGTTTCTGTATGATGCATGCCGCTAATGGAAATGAGGCCCTCCCCTTCTCTCTCTCTCTCTCTCTCTCTTTCTCACTCTTCGTCCTTCCTCCATTTCTCCTGACTTCTCTGTCCAGTCCGCGACGCGGAGCGTACATCCGTCTCCGTCATCCCCTTCGTCTTTCTCTTTCGACCCCTTTCCTCCCCTCCGCTTCCCGACCGGGAGGGAAGACATGAGCCACCCTGGCCGCGGCACCGAGGGGATTCGTGAATTAAATATCGCGCCGAGCTCGTGCGCGATTTTACCCCGCTTGTGAATCTCTCCCCGTTTCTCTTTCTCTCGCGCTCTCTCCCGAGCTCTCGCTCCGCTTGCATCTCGCCTCCCTTCAGCACACGCTCGCTATTAACCGCCTTCAAATTACCGGGCTGACCGCTTTGAATTTTTCACGAACGCCGCCGTCGCGGTAACCCGGCTGCATCTCCTTGATCGCGCTGGGATGCGGTCGGAAATTCCGGAAGCTGTTAAGACTGACGGAATTCCGAGAGGCCGGTCGGCGCGCGAGCAAAATCGATGCATCTAATATCACGAGATGATCCTTTTACGTCTATCTATATCGTACACTGAGAGAAAAATAGTTACTTTTAGCCTCAACCACAATTTTCGAATATTTCTAACAATAAATATGATTAACTATATGCATCATTATGTTAACCATAATTATCGTTAGAAATATTCGAAAATTATGGTTGAGGCCAAAAGTAACTATATTTTTCTCTCAATATAATTTGCATAAATTATACACTGAAAAAAAATTCTAATTAAAAACGGACGAATCAGAAAAATCTTGTAGGATTGATCAAATATTCTGGTTATTATAATAGGAATTCTGGTTATTACAAGTTATAAAG
>VBVR01001786.1:0-27182 GCA_011638315.1 Tetramorium parvispinum | reverse complement strand
CCCTTCCCCTCCCGAGTTTCCCCCGATTTCTTACCCCTCGCCTGCCGTCGGCTTTCCCCCCGGCGTGCTTTTACGGGTCCATCGTGCCCCGCGCGCCCGTCGCGCCGTGCGTAAATAATATTGTATATATAGGGTGTCCCCGACGCAACGCCGATTTGCCGGCGCTCCGTCGTTTAAACGAAATCCCTGATTTTCCCACGTATTCTCTCACCGTCTCTCTTTCTCTCTCTCTCTCTCCCTCCCTCGATCCGCGTTTACAGCAGATGCGAGCGCGGGGTGCTCTCTGCTCGAGAATGTCGAGCGATTCGATCAGCGTCGCGCTCTCCGACGGCGGCGGAGGCGGCGAATCCTATTCGCATAAATTGATTTGCGCCAACCCTCCCGCTCGTTGTTTCGTCGATCGTGTTCCGCCGAATCCGCGCAAATCGAGTTCGCGTGAGTAACGAACGAGAGCGCACTTGGCGTCAAGTATTACTGTTAAAATCGTCGCGAGGGGAAAATGGACCCGTTACGGCTCCCGTCGCTCTTGTTGCCAGGCCGAGTTCGTATCTCCAGGGATCGCCGAGGACTCCTGTCCTTGCCCTTCGATCGAGCGCGACGCAATGGAACATGTCGATATTTATCGCGTTCATTCTATAGTATTTATTTACAATGATAGATTAACTCACGCATTGCGACAAGATAGTCAAACATTTGCGTTAGATAGAGCAGGGGAGATAAAATTCGTAGCGCTGAGCAGGAAGTATGAATGGGGGATTTATGTCTCTGTTGTAAAATATTCTTTTTAACTTTTGAGACTCCTACTTTAATCTAATTCTTGGTTACAAGTATATAGTTTTTCCAAACGCATTTTACATTTCCGTGTCTATGCACTGAGAAAAAAATATAGTTACTTTTGGCCTCAACTACAATTTTATAAAATTTCTAATGATAATTATAATATTAACATAATGATGCAAAAAAATTAATAATTAATAAAAATTAATAAATTTGTTGTGAGAAATATTATAAAATTATGGTTGAAGCCAAAAGTAATTACATTTTTCTCTCAGTGTAGAATTACGATGGAAGAAAGAAGTGAGGAAAAGTGAGAGAAAGAGATGGCAAAATGTCAGCTTTTCCTTCAATTTCTGACGCTTAGAGGTTACAATATTGGTTACGCGTGATTAGTTTTGCTATGTAGGCCGGGCTATAATTTATGAGGAAATAACGCTCGCTATATGTATATTTTTACCGCAGCGTCACGGTGTGTGCGCATTTATTATTAATTGCATCGAAATCGTGTAACAAATAATATATAATTGATTAAACTGCAAGCAACTTTTAATCGTTTAAACGGGGAACGATTATTAAAGACTTCCGAAGAGCGTTTCGATTCGCAGCCTCTATTAATGCTTACGTACGGGCTCTCCGGTATCATTTCGTCCGAAATCAATTCTGTTAACCCTCAATTACTTTGATGGAGGCACATCTGACCCCGATGCAGATAGCTCGTGAGATATCACTTTTATCTTGAACTCTGACTCGTTATATTGCTTAAATGATTTTCACTTTTTCCCCCCTTTTTCCCCTGTCCCTAATTACCGCGCGAGTTATTTCCTTTGAAGATGACACACGTGAATCTCTCGACGGGTTTATTAAATTCTAGCTTAATTTCTTCCCCTTTCGCAAAAAAAAAACGCTTTATTAATCAAAGCGTAGTCCGATTATTCTCAGCGGCTATATGGTTGCTAATTACGAAACTGGCTTCGAGTTGCGCTTTTTAAATCGTAAACGTATAAAAAAATAATACGCGATGTTATTTCTCTGCGAAATCGTATCGCCGCGTTTACGCTGCTTAAATCGAAAATAGGCGAGAATTAAACTTCTGGCGGAGCAAATTGCTTTTTGAAAATCCGCGTAACAGGAGCGCAACGGGTAACCACCGAACCGCGGTGCTCTCGTCATGTTTTGAGATCGCGTTTATGTTCTCTCGCGTTCAAATGCTCAAACGCGTCGAACGTGTAAGCGGCATTTCGTTCGCGCGCGCGTTACACGTTGCATTTTACATTTTATCGCGGGTTACCGATACGCGGCTAGTAGGAAAAACAAGATCGGTCGAATATTAAGGGAAAGTTCGGACGGACGGGTTATTTATTTTAGTAGTTTCCGTGCGGCGGCCGTCTAAAAATAGACGACGATATACAGAGCGGAGTAGGCTTCCCGTGCTCTATTTTTGTTTGCGACGCGATGTTTATCGTTATTCAAGCAAAACTCGGAGCCTCCATTCTTATGCGTCCACCGCATTGTGCATCACGCGCGCGTAGGCAAGCATTTGGTTTTCAAAACATTTCGCGTCCCCTTCCCCCCCCCCTATCTCTCTCTCCTCCTCGCATTTGTTTTCTGTTTTTTTAAGTAGAATGCAATTCCGTCGCGGACTACGAACGCAAATTATGCGCTAACAGAATTAAATAGATCCCTCTCTGTGTTATACATCGCAGGACACAGTCAAAAGCCCCGGTGTGTTTGAAACATAATTATGTATTCGAAAAACATTTGTATTCGGTTAGCCATTATTGTGCCCGATCGAAAATGTCATTTCGTTTCTCTCCCAAAGATAGACAAAGAGTATCTTTTTTGCGAATCGGGCGAAATAATATTCGTCGCTCGCAACAGTCAACTGCTTCTTTAAGGAGGTATGCAGCGAATTCGCGCTGTTGAACGTTATATCGATTTCCATATTAATTACACGCGTGTGCTGGAAATAAGGGCGGACGGCACGCGACGATTATGTTAAGGCACGTTGGACAATGTGTAAATGATAAATTAAGCCAAGTTTATCCCATTTCGTAACTCCTTGCGAGTCTCTCTCTCTCTCTCTCTCTCTCTCTCTCTCTCGCGCGCGCATTCTCGTTCTCGTTCTCTCGCATGCTTTGACCATGCTGTCGACTACTTCGTTTCCGCGTTTGTCTCTTTTTTCCTTATTTTTCTAATTCCCGCATGACCGCTCACCTTTTACTACGAGTCCCGATATAATTGCCGCCGTGTTATTGGTTATTACGTGGCGCCGAGGCGCGACGATCCGTCGTTCTCGGTCGGAAACACGTTTTAAATGGCCATTACGGCGATTGATCCCTCTTGCGCACTGCAATTAATCTCCTTCAATCGCCGCCGCGACGACAATGCGTGGCTGAAAAAAGAAACATCGTGGCTTAGAGCGCGAAGAAAAGCCATCTCTGCTTTCGCAGGTGTCCGTACACGCTAACGCGCGCGCGTAAGAAGCTATCCGAGCTCCTCCGACTATTCATGCTCCCTTAGAGGATCCCTTTCACACGGGCGGTTCTCTCTTTCAGCCTCGCGCCATATTTACCGGGCTCCCAAACGGGTGACGCGTATAGCGACGATGTACAACTGACAGTTTTATAAGACGCGAGTTAAATGCGCATCCCGCTAAAGCACGTCGGTTTTTATTACGATGAGACATGGTGAGATTTTCTAATATCGCTATCACCGTAAGAAATTCGATACTAGAAAGTAACTAAAATTCTCGAAAGCGCGGGATATTTACGCACGTCCCAGAAACTTATATGCCAGTGTGTGATTCGGTTTGAGAAATTCCTGAAATGTAGTAGACTAACTCGTATAAAAAATATATATGAGTGTTAAAAGTGCGATTTAATTAAATTACTTTCGCGAAAAGGATTTCTGTAATGCATCGGGTACGCTTTATATACTCCGAACTTTAAATTACGTTTCCACGATACGTGCCTTATAAAACATACGCGTCTCCGTCGCTTTCGCGCTCAGACGTGCGTGTTTTTTACGAGATTAGCCTGTGGACCGTATCGCGGACAGCAGAATTTCGTCAGTGACAGCGGCGAGCGCGAATATCGGCCGTATCACTCGCGTGTATGGATACGGAGGACGCCCGACGCCCGAATTTTCGCATCGCATAACTTTACGAGGCATTTTCCCGGCCGCGAACCGGCGCCGCGCCGCCGCCGATACCCGGCTCCCCCTGCCTTTTACGCCGGGAGAGACATAAAATACATTTACCGCGCATTTTTTGCCTTTACCGTGGAAGCCCCCCCCAGCATACTTGCGATGAAAGTGTTTGCAAACTAGAAACCGTCGTCGCGCGCGCGGCCGACTAGGCGTGGTTACCGACGCGATTCGCGACGCACGATGCTCGACGACATTCCGCGTATCGTCGTAATAAATCGTCGTCTTAATCACGCCACCGCATTTGAACGTTAACGCCGAGTGCCGTGAATCGTGTGATAAAAACGCTTCTAAAACCGTCTAGGTTTACCGTTAAGGCCATTAGAACGAGATTACGACTTACACGCTCTCCCGCGATGTTTATAGTTATTGTTATGCTTATTATCGGCATAACGTGGAGTATACTCTTCAGAAACAGGTACCCGAAGAGTCAGAGTCTGTGAACTTGACTGAACGCCCTGAAATACGTATTTTTGCAAAATTGATACGGCGTTTGATTGGTCCACATAATTTGTCCGTAAATAATCGTTTTTTATCTCTCATTTCATCATGTTTTATATTTTACGTATTGAATAAGTCAGTAGCTTGTCTGCTAAATATATTTAATGTAATTTAAATCTATTTGACGCTACGATCGATCGTCCAACTTGCTCATCGAGCAGAAATTCTGACTAAACCGGGATGAGTCGCAAGTTATACTCGTCGCCGGGTCGTCAAAGGTTACCACGGATGTGCGGTTAACAACAGCGAGACGCAACGAGAGAGAGAGACGAGGCTTCGTTCCGTGAACCAGTTCCGACTTTATCGATGCACCCGCACTCTCGGGATATCGCATACGCGGCCGGCGAAACAAAAACGGCACGCGGATGAATAATTTATGACGAAGACGGCCACCACTAGGTTGCCGACTCCTTGTTCTCTCTCTCTTTCTATCTCTCTTTCTCTCTCGTCGTGTCAGACGACAACGAACGCGGACGCGTACACACGAATAATTAATCACCATCTATAGTAGGAATCTAAAGATAGTGTTTCGCGACTGACTGACGTGTACATATGGTCTTTGTTCCGCGGTTCGCTCGGCTCGCTCGTAAAAACGGCACGTGGATAATGCCGAGAGTTTCAACCGCGAGACAACGGTCGTCTAAAAAAAGAGTATCTCCTCCTTCCGTCGATGAAAGCGTCATTTCACGTAAACGCGTCCGCCTTCCTGCCGTGTCCATTCTTTTTGCGCGACGTTGATATCCGTGATACGCAATTAACCCGCGTCGAACGGCGTGACAAAGTTCAATAAAGCTCGCCATTTACTCGAGCAATTTCGGGTATTCGCTCGTAATCATCGAATTCGTGCGGACAATAAAAGGAGCGGTAATAAATTAAATTTCAAAGTATTTTCGAAAAATTTGATTCAGTAATAGTAAGCACGACACAGTAATAATAGAAATCTGACACGTATCTCAATAGAGCCACCTTGCACATCACGCCCGACCAGCTGGCATAATGACAGATATTATAAATCGATCGTATTCCATATACGGTCTATAGAAGTTATGTATAGGTCTGAATTATGAAACAACTGCCGTAGTTGCATTTACATTACTGATTAACTTGGTTAGTTAGATCTGTTTCTATTCCGTCCCGGCGAATAGGAAATAGACCTGATGGAAAATTATATGACCTTCATTGTTAAATACAGAATGTGATATCGACTGTAGTAATTATCGTATCTATATATAATATTTATTATAACCTGAAAATGTAACACGCAGAGAATCCGGTTTACATACTTCATTAGGAATATTTTTACTTATGTTTAACCCGAAATGTTTTTCAGACGTGTCTCTATGTATTTTGGTATCATTGATGAACATGAAATAGGTTTTTTATTAAAAAAAATTGAAAATAATACAAAATATATTTAATAATTAAATTTTGAATTTAACATTTAATGATTTAACAAGGCAAAGCTCAATTTTCGATATTTCTTTAAAATTTATTTCAATATAACAAATTTAATTAGGTATTTATAATATACTTTATTTTTAATAGTAATTCTAAACTATATGTGATTTAAAAAAAAATCTAACATTGAAATTCCATCCAAAGTTTATCTGAAATAATGAAAAATTTCAAGAAAATATAAATATTAAACCAACCTTTACAGTTAGATGAGAGAAATCAATAAAAGGACAACGCTCGTTTGATTCACTATTTTATGAATTCGGTAACATTTTTAAAATGAATACAAGAAGATTTGAATAAATTCAAAAACATTGGTTGAAGCATTTGCGTATGAAACCATTTAATCGATTAGACGATACGCTATCGGGGAATTTGATGCAAATCTCACGAAACACCATGTACCGTGAATACCGAGACACGAATGAACACGGCGGAGAGGGATAACGGAATGGGACGGCTGTACGTTGTCTTTCGCATATTGCGGCGTCCACGAGAGGAATGTTAGTTACTTCGTCACACACTCGACCCGTCCCCTCGCACCTTAGCACGTGTGCGCGAGTGCATCGAACACTCCAATGAGATATGCCGCGTGTCGTTAGGATGCATTCTCGCGCTCGGCACTTTTTTTTCTCTCTCTCTTTTCGCTCGCGCTCCTTTTTTTCCTTTCCCCCCTTTTTTACTCGCCATCTGCCATTTGCACTCGCTCGCGTCGCCGGTGTGGAATCCGAATGAAGACTAAAAAGGGCTGATCAGAACTTGCTCGAAGGCAAGGCCCGTTCCTTTCTGCCGCGGAATGACAAGTGACTTCGCGTTATCTTTCACGGGCCGCGACACGTACGCGTGAAGATACCGCGTGTCGACCTGGGTCGCCGGCGAATTCGAGCTCTGGAAATTAATCGCCGAGATTACACGTTCGAGAATCGGAATCGACGGCGTTATGTATCACTTAGCGTCGCAGCATGTGCCATATCTGCGCGATACTTATTTTTTTAGATTTTTTGCATCGACTTTTTCCGATGACCAATGGCGGGAAGTTTTTCGTGGCATAACTTCGTCAGAAAAAAATCAGTTTAAAATATGTTCTATTTTTCTTCAACTATTTTCCGACAAATCTATTCGAGATTGCTGAAATATTTCGAACTCTGCTATATATGATTTGATTAACGTCCATTTCTATCAATTCAGCTTAACTTAATTCTAATTCTTAGGACTAAAAAAAGATAGAAAAGTAAGTTAAACCCAGATAAGTCAATCTGTATTGCTAGAAATAGACATAAATGATATACATTGTGCATTTAATCCTTCATTAGGCGCGTAGGATGTATTTTACAACCCAGATTTTTTTCTCTAGATTTCACATAAACGTTCTGGACGCATTTTAGTATAGAATCAATTATTAACAAGAAAACGTTAAAATTAAAGGTCCGATTTGTTTATATATTCTAAGATACATGCACGAATGAATAATATTAAACAAAAAATGAAAAATAATAATTAGTTTATTATTTATAGTGTAAATAATGTGGGGATGTAATTTACACCCTACGCGTCTTCTTTTTAAATTTTGACGCGCCCACTGGCGGGTTAATAAAGATATTGTTATTCACCTTATTCGAACCGGGGGTCAAGAATCTTCTGACATCACTGCGCGCGCACGATGTGAAAAAGTTGGTGAAAACGCGCGATTTTACGTTTCACGACGTTGGTAGTCGTTAAATAAACTGTTAGTGCAGTCTAGCGAGCGCACGGTTAAACTTTCCTACCGCAAACACCTCCGTCGTTCTCTCGTTCAGGATTTAATGGGAGAACGAAGGTGACGGACTTTGAAGGGCGGGCCGTCAGACGAGCGGCGCGGATTTTCAGTTATTTCATACAGTACAAAAGCGAGATTCAGCGTGGCGCTTTAACCGTGGAATGTAAAACAGCGTCAGGGACCTTCGCACCCGCGAGTACGACAAATCCGAGAGAATGTAAAGCAGCGGCGGATCTTGTCTCCGCCTTGGGCGGTAAAGCACCTCGTCGTAGCGAGGACAAGAAAACGTCCGCCTCGTTTATTTGACGCGTTCCCGCCGCCAGTAATTTCATTCACTCCGGTAATAGGACCAGTATTTGCACTGGCAAAAGTCGGAAATGTACACGGTAGTTTTTATTAAACGCCCCCATCAAATTCTGTTTCAGCGCAAAAATGTATTCCCTCTCTCGTGCGCGTTATACACAAGATACGGTTTCATAATTTTAATCAACTTTGAATTAAGGTGGACCCACGCTATTCCATGCGCTTCAACAGTAATTCAATTTCATGCCTAATTTCCGCGATATTTAGTGGCAAATTTTCCAGCATACCAGGCAACATCGTATTATTTCCGAAATAATTGCGACCGAGGCGCTCGCAGCCCGAACAACGCGGCGATTTTCCACGAGTATGCGCTTTTGACTTCCCGCCAATTAAAATAGACCTTCGGAAAACGGCTTATTTCCAGGCTTGAAACTCACCGCGTTTACGGTCCTTTACGGCGCGCTGCGCGCTGAAAGAAAGCTCTGTCTAAAGTAGCGCGCGATTAGGGCGAGAGAGAGGACGATGGGGGGAGCGAGCGGGGAGGCGGAGAAAGAGCGCTCGTGACACGTATGACACATCAAAGAGACTAATTTAACGAAACGGGGCTACGAGAGACCGGGATACCGCGACGCGACGCGACAGGAATCGGCTGTTCGCGGAGCAACAGCTTACGTTTTGTTGCCGACTACGCGTAACGACGATGACGACGACGACGACGACGATGATGAGCGACCGAGAGATCGCAGAAGATCGCGCGCGATATATCGGACAAAGGAGTTCGTTGTTCGCGCGCGCGTTGCAGGCCGCCTTCGCCGAGCGGTCGAGCGCCGAGATCCGCCGAGATGTTTTCTGAACTTCGCCCAGCAGAGCCAGAGAAACCCGGCGTGAGAGCGTATTTTCTCCTCTTCTTTCCCCCCACGGTTTCTCTCTCATTCTCATTCTCATTCTCATTCTCTTGTTGCGCGCTACTCTTCTGCGAGAGGTATTTCCGTCAGAGTAGTTCGCCGTCGCCTTCCGAAAGGGCGTATTAGGTCCTATTATTTCGCGCGAGTACCATTACGGATATAATACTGCGCCCTGGTCTGGGCCTCTCTATCAAGATCGAGCGCGTACACAGATGGCCCGTATGAATGCACCAAGAGAGAGAAAGAGAGCGAGAGTGGTAGTCGCGGAAGAGAGGCACAAAGGAAACTGGCGTGGCGGTCTGAAAATTTCAGCGCGGTTAGATAGAGATCGTAGCAATATCGTTAAGCGAATGCGTAAGTGTACAATGTACACCTTGGTTCTCCACCTTGCTCCTCTCCATCGATCTGTTAACAAGGGCCCCTTTTGGCTAATCCGCGGACGAATTTCTGCGGTAAAAACACTGTTTCTCTCTCGCGCTTCGAGATTTCAAGCCGAATCTCTATTCAAGCAAAATCCATTTAAACTTGCGTCATTATCCGCAATAGCTCCGGGTAATGATAATGATTCCGTTGTATATTACTGCGTATACGTTATTAGTCGAACCCACCCAATAACCGAGCGACGATTTTCAACGTCAAGTAACTCTGTATAATTAAGCGTTCCATTAACTTTCCGTATGGCATTGTGGCGGAGAGCGAAATAATCCCTTCACGTACGACGACGTCCTCGGGAAGGGTGGAATCTCGATATTCCGAGATCATCTTATTATTGCGCTATTATACCCTGTCTCTCGCGATTAGAGCGCCTTTAATATTCGATGTTGCGCGCCGCTCTGTCGCGACAGACAATTTCGATGCTGGCACACGCGACTGGCTGGCTGGCTAGATGGCTGGCTGCCTGGCTGGTTGGCAGGCTGACTGACTCTCTGTCTCTCGTCGAGAGAGAGAACCCAGCGTCTTTCCCGGCGCGGATACAGCGCGGCAGGACTCGTGAAAGATGTACGGCCCGAAGGTGTCTTCGACCCCGTTAAGTTCCCTTTCTCGACCGTAAAGGCCGAAGATGTGGGGTGCGAGAAGAGAATCGCAAGGGGGAAAACGCACGATCGATAAGAGCGCCTCGTAAGACAATTTCTTCTGGGGCGGCGAGATAGCGAGACAAAGATAGATAAAGAGAGAGAGAACGAGAGAACGGGAGCGAGAGAAGCGGCTTCTTTCTACCCATCGCCATTTTAGGTACAGGTGTATGCGTGCGCGCGCACGGGTGGAGAGGGCGAGGGGGTGCGAGAGAGGAGCAGGCAGGATGGTAGAGGTTCGGCGTGGGCGGAAGGGATGAGATGAGCTCTCCCCCCGCGCGCGCGCGCGCGCGCTCGGCGAGAGCCCTTTTGCGAGAAACGATCGTGCGTTAGTCTCCCTGAAACGGTCTTATTTTTTTATAAGTTTCGGCGACCCCGTCGAAGCAGTCCCGAAGGGTGCGCGTCTCAAGATTCTGTCCCTTCGTCAACGAACTAACGGCAACGGTGCGCACACAAGGCACCCTTCCTTGGAACGTGACTGCTCCTTATATCGGGTGATTTTGCCACATCGATCGTTAGCCTTCGCCGAGACGTACGAGAATAAAATACAAGAAACGAGGAGAATAAATCGATACATGTATAACATACATATAGAGAATAAAATGTAAAAATAACAAATTATATTTTAAATGTAAATTTAAAAATATTATACGGAAAAGATGGATAAATTTACGTTGATCTTTTCATGCGTTACAACGATCTGTTCGTTTATGCTGCGTATATTGCAGCTTTAGTCATTTATTAAGTCGGAATGTACGTCCGCCTTGCAAAATTCCTCATTTTTCACAGATTATTATTTCATCGCGCGTTAGTTGCGCACTTCGTTCTGTCTCGGCCGTTATTGGGCTCGCGATCGATGAACTTGAGCACGGATTTAAAGCTCTCGAAGCGCGTACCGGGTATCGATAATACGCAATCGGAGGGTATTGGTATCCGTAATACGCAATTGAGTACGGGCACGAGTATTTCGAAGCCCATAGTAGGCATCGATAATCGATATCGGGTAGATATCAACCGCCACTTTGAATTCTTTTGACTGGAGTTTCGCAGTTTTTTATGCGCCCGTCGAACGATTTGTGCGACGCGCGTATTCGACGATGTAAAACAATATTTCAATTAATCATTTGCGCGATATCGTCAGCCAAAGTACAATGAGTCGTTGCGCGATAGATTCTCTTTCTTCCTCCTGCACAGTAAATAGCGATATCTCGAGTGAATAATTATGTGTGAGCAGATAGCAAAATCTCACTCTCTCTCGTATTCTCGTTTTTCTTTAATTTAAAAAGAATTTTAACAAACGAGAGAGAGAGAGACTTAAGTACGCTTTTAATTGTCATATTAATCAACGTTAAACATCCAACAATTGTTCCCATTTTTCTTATCTAAAATTTAATCGTGTAGAAATATGACGTCTAATTAACTTTTCGAATGCCAGTTTCAGTTGTCATTTTTCGGGCAAAAAATACCAGACTGTTTTGCCTGTGGTCAGTTTAAGTATAAATATTTCAACTTCTTTTCTCTCTCTCTCTCTCTCACTCTCGCTCAGCCCAAGGCTATGAAATAACATCATTTTACGTATCTGAAAGAACAACGTCAGTAGCTCTGGCATTTTCCGCAAAAATTCCGGTAGAGAATTCCGATATCTTTCACAAGGATTATTACCCTATGCAACGTCGATTATCGAACACCACTTATAACCCGTTATTATTATGATTGACGTAATGTTATTAACCAATGGAGAATCAATTTAAAACATGGATTTATATACTGTTATAGATAAACGTTTAATTGCGTTGTGAAGAATTAATCTTTAACGAGATAGATCCGCTGACAGGTCGATAAAGCGAAAGCAATTTTTCCAAAGCGGATCTCCCGCTTAAATCTAATTGCGCGCGACGCGCGGAGCATTCCGTCGCCGTCGCCTTTTCTTCCACTCGTTCTCGGAGAAATCAGCCCGTTCGTTAGCGGGACGACGTAGCCGCGCGACCGTAATAATTTCAGACGCACAAAAGAAGATAACGATCGAGAAGTGGAGCTAACCCGGAGGCCACCGAGAGAGCCGCCGCCACCAAATTAAAATCACACTAAACTACCGGCAGTGTTGTAATTAAGTATTTCTGTGGTAAAAGATCCTTTGGAAGCTTGCCGAGAGAGAATTCTCTCTCTCTTTCCCTCCCTCTCTTTCTTTCCATTTGTCTGTCTCCTCCATTCTGCGATTCCCCGATGCACCCACGCGCACGCACACGTGCGTGCAATCGCACGCGCACGCATTTAGCTGTGGAGCCGGTCTTTGCGTCTCTTTCTTTCGGGTCGTGCGCGCGTGAAATGCGCGCGCCGAGTCATCGCGCAAATATTCCTCCGTCTATGGTAGCCACTATCGTCGTCATCAAGCGTAAAGGGAAGGCAAGGGAACGAGAAAGAGAGAGAGAGAGGGAGAAACTGCCATACCGTCAATCTGTGAGGGCATTCGGAGTGTCCTCCTTTTCCCTCTGTAGATCGATCTAACGGTCGCCCGGTCTTTCTTTAGCCTCTTCCCACTTCGGGCTCTCCTCCCCGTAGCAGAACAAGGGAGGAAATGGCGAATTAGAGCGAATGGGAATGATAAGCGCCAGTGAGAGCATGGGCAGAGGAGAGAGAGGTGGGACCGGAGAGATGGAGAGAGATAGCGGGCCGGAGCCACCAAACCGACGGTAAATCAATACTGACATCGCGGTCGTGACGCCATACGCCAAGTCATCGGACGTACAACGAGTAGAGAATGGCTATTAAGACTAGCGACGCCGACAACCATTGGGAAAACACACGCTATATCGCGCGTATCATTATTTGGGGATTAATGTTATGCTCCAATCGATTACGTCGTAAATATCTTGGCCCCGCTTTGTGGAGTAGCCCGGTACCATTAGCTCTATCTTTAATGCCGAATCCTTTAACGAAGCTCCGCGGGCGAATTTTATATCGGCTCTATTTATACCGTTAATTTGAATAGTGAGAATACTTTCAAGTTTTCAATTAACAACGGAAATTTAGAGACAAACTAGAAATGCACGGCATTCACATGTTTGACATTACTATTCTGTCTATTCGCGAGATAAAAATGACAAAATTTCGTTTGCTCGCGATATTCAGAGAATTCAAGTCTCTTGAATCATCCGGATATTCCAATATCAGGCCCAGCGATATCCAAATATCGGAGTACGTCCGGAATTCGGAATTGCATTTGCGAAACCCGGTAGCGATACCGTTAGATACGCCAAGTGGTATACTAGTATTGCGTTACGATTCCGCCGGAATCCACGAGACGGAGAGAGAGATGTCGACTTTATTTCTATTTTATGCCGCGCGCGTATATTTCGGCTCCTCTCTTCGCGCGGCGCGCGGCCTATCCGCTTTAAAAAGTTATCGATTGCCGTCCCTCGCGGCGTAAAACGCGCGGAAGTGCCCGGCGCCTGTTATGTACCGACAATGAGAATATTACGTCTCCGGCTGTCGGGAGTCGCATACGCAATTTCTTCCTGTCGGACGGATATTCCCGACTCCGCCGCGGCCGGCGCCGCGCCGTACGTACGCTTCGCCACGGGAGATGAGTTCGGTTTTTATCCCGACGGTAAACCTGAAGAGCTCTATTGTGCTGGACGAATCAACCCTCCATTGAATCGCGCTGCCTTCCGGCAACAAATCAACTAAATACAATAAATCGTGCTTTATTAACGAAATCCGACATTTGGGATGTCTTCTTTTCGCTACGAGGAAACAAGCGTAATATTGCTACGGAAAATAATATTGAAGATTGAATTATAAATAATTCCTTATGCGCAAAATAATCTTGCTTCTTCTGAATATTCTAAATTGCTCAATCTGATAATTGTGTCTAGATATACATTTACTATTTGTGTCTAAAGTCAATTATGACTTTAATATAAGTCATATATATTTAGATAAAAGGAATTATCAATTGTATCATAAATTTAAACTTTTTAAATAATTAATATTCTCGTTTTCGAAATGAAATTTTGCTATAAGAATATATCAGATATACAGAGACACATTTAGTGCCGTAAATAAGACTCTGTCTCATTAATTTTAGAAATAAAAAAAATTTCTAAAGTCTGTTCTAAATAAACTAAATAAAAAAAACATCTTTCAAGACACAAGCCGGACACGTGTGATTCCGTAATGTAATTTGTAAAAAGGATCTTCGATAGAGTAGAATTACTGAGGTAGAAATACTACATCAACACTGTCGTCGACGAGAACTTCACTCGAATATCTAGAAAGTATTTTTTTATAAATGCTTGAAAAAGCACACTATATATCGCTGTATATGTACAGCTCTCGGTTGATACACGCTAGGAGCTGAAATGAAACGAGAAACGCCTAGGGGCGATTTAGCGCAAGGGAGCCACGAGCGAAGACTCGGCTCGTCGGCGAAATATGAAAAGTCCGTAGGCGGTTTTAATTTCGCCGCGCGAATACCGCCATTGTTTCCCGTCTCTCTGCACGACGCGCAACGAACAAAAGAAAATCACGCGCGCGGAGCCCGTGGCGAGGAGCGAATGTGTGCGCGCAGGGCTCGCTCGAGAACGGCGATAGAGCTTGTGAGATACGCGAGAAAAAGGGCCCAGCGAAGTCGACTCGCTTCGATTCGTCTCTCGACCCGACCCGAGTCGAGTTGAGTTCGGGATCCATGCCGGGCGCGAGAGAGCATCCGAGCGCGAGATACCGGGAGAGAATGCCGTCCCATAAATCACGTTATTTAATAGATCAACGGCGATGACATCTGTTGCGACGTAGGTGTAATGTAATTACGCGCCGCGGGCGCGGAAGAGGAGAGAACAGAGGGATGGAAAACAAAGTTTTCAGCTGGAGGGCGAGCGTCGCGGAATTAAAATTTCGCGATTGGCGCAAGAGTCGATTTTGCAATCTCGCGTCGCGGGACAAAGTGGCGGTGCGAAATTCGCGTATTCCGATGCGTAACACAATCCGGCGAGTTTTTTGCGGCAATCGCTGCAAAAAGAGCCTAATAAATTACATTTTCCTCGATGTGATTTCCGCGGGATTATTATCCGAATCGCGGCAAGAGGGAGGGTCAATATATTTGCATTTATTTATTTTATGTTTTATTACGTGATAATTTTTTGGACATTTTGGACAAAAAAATAAAAACGATATTCTAGCCAATAGTACCAAAAAATTAATCAAAATTGCCGAAGAGGCTTTGTTCGATCTCCTCTCCTCTACACGTTCTGCCTCCGGGGCGGTACATATTTCGTTTTAACTCGAAATTGATGAGAATTGTTGGTTTTGCAAATTTGGAGCGTTTAATAAAATCAAAGCTAAATGTTGTTTTTTTTTCCTTCTTTTTTTCACGGCGCGAACGCGATACGAATTCTACGTCTGCGTATCACAGTCGATGTCTCGTACGTGAATGTAAATGATGGATGATACAATACTGCGACGCGAAATGAGGGTATAAACGATGGATCCGTTTATAATTGCAAATTTCATTTCATGTTTCCATTGTGTAAAACTGCATTATTCCGCGCTTATGCAATTGGGCGCGCACGAAACGCCAAGCAGTTCTTTGTTAGGTTTAATGGTGTCCATCGATTTTCGTTAGCTCTCTCTCTCTCTCTTTCTCTCGAGCAATTTTTCATATATATTAATGCCAATAGATAGGACTCTTCCTCTTCGCGCTGGCTTGTTCGGGACAAATCAAACTCCGTGGCAAACGGGTCTCGGCGTTTTCTCTCTCTTCCTTCCTCTCATAAACACGTACATAGAGACACATACACACACACGCACGCGCATTCTCTCGACATACCCCTTGAGGACGGGAATGCGGCGCAGGACTTCGATTTCCAGTTAGTTAGGGCAGTTGCGATTTAAATGGCGCCATCGGAAATAGAAGAGGAAATGAACAACGCGCGTGTTACATCCACGTGGCGAGTTTTCCAAGTCGCCAACATTATTATTGCGCGTGTACAGGAGACCTCCGAGTTGGAATTGCGCGTTTAATTCTTCGTTTCGATCGCTTTAACTTTCACACGGCTCCGTAATCGCATAAAATTTAATACCTGTTTCATTTAACGCTGAATAACAGAACGGACGTTATTTTGTACGTTTAAAAAGATAGCAAGCAAAAGACCGTGCTTTTTTTCTTCAATTATTTAACTTGTAATTCTAACATCAAGAAGATGAAAGAAATAATTTTATTCAGTGTATATTAACTTTTCGGATGATACATGTGTGAAAATGAAATATTTATTAATATATTCCTTCAAATTCCTCTTCTTGGATCTCTAAGTTCTATTTAGTTTATTTTTCCCAACCGTTTTCGAAGACCCTGGAGTGCTTACAGTGCATATGCATATCTATACAACGACCCTGTACCGAGCGAATAATCGGTTAACGCCGTCGAACTCAGTCATCGATGCATAAATTATTGGCGCAGTCACGCGGATCGAGACGAATTTAGTCGTTACGGCTTACGATCTTAATCCGTCTAACATTTAAATATAGCTCGTAAATGAATAGCAATTCCAATATTTTACCAGAAGTAATATCTCGATAATATCAGGTTGAAATTTTAACGACGGACTTTTTTTCGCAAATTGCAAGACGGTATATTTCTCGGCGCGCAAATAAATTCTACTTATTTTAACGATTCGAGAAGTACCACACAGATGCAATTTATTGATAAACGCGACGTGTATATATATATATATAAATATATATATATACACGCATACGTGACCAATATAAATCTTCGCCGTTGGCGTAACCTAGCGCTATGCTGATTTATAGATATCGAGCGATTCTGCACGAGCAGCGACAGAAATCCGATTATGGCGGAACTGGCAGTGTTACACGAGGGTGTTGGATGGCGAGGGGAGGGAGTATCGCGCAATTTCGAGATCCGGAATCGAAGGAAACCCGGGAAAACTCGGGAAAATTGATGTAACGTAAGTTATTCGTTAACTACGGTTTGTTCCTCGGGTGTGGGGAATGCGTCGTTACGGACGCCCAGGTTCTGTCCCGGGTTACCTTCCCCATGGACGGGGGCTACGTGAACGTAGTTTGTTTCGTTTGCATATAAAGCGCGTATCCGTTTCTTTTCGGAAAATACTCGGCGCATGTTACCACTACAACATGCATCTCTGAATAATTCAAACAAAGGATTAAGCACCATGCACCCACGGCGCTGCTCCACCGGATGTCTAACCGATGTTAAGAACGACATTCGACATCCCGAGCACATTCGGGTTCTCGTTTAAATTTTACGGACTTAGGAAAGTTACATTAAACTGGAGATCCGTGCCGAAACACATTTTGGTATGCGAGACGTCGACGGCTGTAAGTCTTCAGGCACGCCATACAAACAAATTGTAATTAAATGAAACACACGTGTGTGTGCGTGTAATCAGCCGTATAAACGTCCGGGAAATAATCGTAATCGGCGAGGAACATATTTTTAATTGTTCGGAATTTTGAGATCTCAAATACGGCGGGAAATGGACATTCGTCGACTAAATCTCCTCGATACAGTTATGAAATGAAGGGTTTTTAAAAAAAATCAGGATCGTTTACCGTTTCGCATGAATAATTTATTCGCGTCTGTTTAAACAAAGTATCGAAAGGTCGGAACTCTGTTTGCGTTAACCTTGCGCGACGAACGCACGAGAAAGCTAAGTGAATACACAATGGCAACGAAGCGAATGACTAGCGAATATGACGCCTCGTTGGCCTTCTACAGCGTACTCCACACACGGTGTGCCCTAGTGATAGCAAAAGTGGAAACTGGTATGATAATGAGTTGCAAACAGTACGAACCTACTCGTATGTCGCTTAAGGGGCTCATATAGCAAACGGAGGCCGAGTAAATTACCGAGACATACAGGCCAATTTAACTCCTGACGATTTAAATTTAAAGGTCAATCGTTATCTAATCATCGAAATTATATACGCTTAAATTCACTACCGGATCGAAGGTAGATTGTACGATATTATAGATATTCCATCAGATATTCGTTTCTTAAATTGATAAAGAAAATTCTGTTGAAAAAAAAATGTTATCGTTTTATAAAAGATACAAGTAGGAATTACACGTAGTCAAACTTCGATATATAGGTACAAATAGTTCGATATCGTGTAGCAATTCCTGCTTCTGCCGAGGTTAAGCGAGCACTTGTGCGCTCTTGTGTTATCGACTTCTCTTTTTTTTTATCATCCGCCGTACGCTTTCTGATTTCGACGGGGCCGGGGTCTCAATTTCTTACACGAGCGAAGCTATATTGCTGAAAAAAAAAAGAAAAACGTTCATGGCCTTTATAACAGGCTAATAATAGGTGCACCCGTGTAATTTGCTTCGTCACTTTTCTGCTTCTCCTGTGCCCTCCTCCTTACTCACATTAGTGTCCAGAGGATTGCACCTGCGCTTTTTTGCGCTCGTGAAAATAATCGTCTCTGCTAATAGTGCATTATTTATGGAAAAAGCGAAGAGTCAATTTCAATTATTGTATATCAGGGATAATGTATTCTCTGTTTAAAATTCTCCCTCTTTATAAATATCTATATTAACAAAACTTGATATGTGTTTTTCATCTTCAATCGTAATTTAGAGAATTAGATCGACACCGTTCAAACTTCAATAATTAAAAGTTAGATAATTAACACCATTTTTTTAAAATCATAGTTAATTAAAATCAATTTATCGATGATTGAATTTTGTATTCGTATAATCCGTATAATCTATCTATTTTTAATCTTTATTATATTACTGTATCAAAAATTGCTCATCAGAGAGAAATTACATAATATAAATTATAAAATATGCAATTACATTATCTCTATAACAAATTACTTATTCATTCAATACTATCACACTGTTGTTTCCAAAAATGGCCCCTTTCTCAACTCTTGCCCAAGTATCGATTCTCTCCGCGTAAAAGTCATCTGATTATCGGTTCCTCCTTTTAATACGTGTACGCGAGCAGGCACTTCGCGGAGGAATGCCCCGACTAGACAG
Source organism: Tetramorium parvispinum (assembly GCA_011638315.1). Lineage (NCBI taxonomy): Eukaryota > Metazoa > Arthropoda > Insecta > Hymenoptera > Formicidae > Tetramorium > Tetramorium parvispinum. The sequence continues at coordinate 8,180 of VBVR01001786.1, read as the reverse complement.
CAGCACGGTGCGCCTATCTAATAATGCGTGTAACCACAGGTAATCCGAGCCACTATCGATGACTAATACCTGCCTGCTCGTTGCTCCGCTCACACCGACGCGACGCGACCCGACGCGACAATGTAGCGTCGCGCCGCTCACGTACTATGTGCACGTATGCGAGCGAGCGCGCACGCATAATGCATATGGACGTTCGGCGAGCGACATACACCACGGCGAGCCGAAATCTCGTGGCACGGAGATAGGACGCCAGAGGCGGCGATATTATCAAATTATATACCTGCACTACGTATACACCGGCGGCCAATAATTCATCCATAATTCAGTTATCTAAATAGGACACCCGCGCCACACATGTGCACAGGTGACTTTCGCGCTTGGTGCCGTACACGCGAGTGTCACGCGCGCGTGTGCATGTGCACGTCAAAACGCGCTAGATGCACAAGCGTACGCGATGATCTCTGGTAGCTGTTGGAGCGAACGCGGCGAAAAAACTGCCGCGGAATTATCCTACCCCGTTGGACGCCGTGATTGTGCAGTCTCGTGACGTCGAGTCTCTATCGGAACGCTATCGCGCTTTTTACTGACATTGCGATGCTGTCACGGCAGTGATTAAAAAAATGTTTAATTGTTTCGTAAGTTAACTATTCTGCGCAGCAATCTATTAATTTTTTTTTTGTATTTTATATCCGTATTTTAAGATTGAGGAAGCACAGGCTTCGAAAGTTGTTTTCTAAAGCTATAGGAAAATGTGACATTTAATGCGATATAAAAGCTCGCTAATAATTAACACGATATAATATAATGTAATAATAAATATGATTTAAAATAATTGTTTTTGTTCCTTTAGTTTTTACGTCGCTGTCAGATTATTCGAGTTATTGTGATGCATAATTCGTACGTTCGTTATTTATAAAATGTCACGGCGAGATGCCACGTAATATTAGCCCAGCCCGAAAGCGTTGCAACAGTGTGTCACGGCAAATCGGTTTATGATTTGTTTACATCACGTTGATGAAAACACATGTATCGCATTCATCAATAAATCACTCCCTTCATCCACGCATAAAAACGAGAATAATTGAATTAAAATTAATTAATACTAGAAATGCGATCACCATATGCCTCGCAAACGTCCTGCATTATTTGCATTAATTCCTAGTAATGCGATTCTATATTGCCGCTAATTGCGGTGACTCGTAAACATGTCGAATCGAGTTTACATGGATTTAATGCCATCGCGTTGACACAAATTACAGCCTGCATTAACATAGTTTTTACTAGATAAATGCAAACTTTGCATAATTCTTCTATTTGCATTACGCGATACACAGCGAGCATTAAGCACTGAAAATTTTACGAGGCAGTGCTTAAAAATAAGGTGGGTTGAAGCCGGATTTAATTTTCGTTTCTGAGCTGGTTTACGACCAGGTGTTTGAAAATTAACGAGATCACGGTGCACCTTTGCAGTGCCGCTCCATACAAAATTGAGAAAGTAGAGAGATAGGGTAGTCAACGCGCAACAAGAGGAAAATTCATGATGTTCGCGCGGCGAAGAAAAGCGTTCCGATCGCATGAGTACGTAAACAGCGGCTTCGTGATATTAATATTGGCAAGACGGTAGCTTCTTCGGAAGATTAATATTGGCAACGTGCCAATAAATTTATACGATCTCACTGTTATACGTGGTGTCTCGAGGAAGTAGTGTATACACCAGACGGGAAATAGCGGGAAATTTATGTAAACCTTCCCAACAAACATCGATTAGCACAACTTAATAACGAAAACAGAGCTATATTCCTTATTAATTCCACTTTGGGCTAATGGCAAAATGTTTTGTCTCGGCAGAAACATTCGAAGAAGATGTTTCGGATAAACTCAATTGTCGAAGCGTTACGTGGCGTTAAACGTAACGTAATTAGGCTCCGTTACATTAATTTTTACTCAAGACGAAATATTTGAGTGTGAAAGAAATTCAAGGCGATGCCGCGTGTCGCGGCGAAAATATCTCCCAGTTGAAGGGGTGAACTAATTAGATTGCCAAGACGACACGACACACCACACGTCGAGAGGTTCGCTAAATAGTCTTCATTTCTTTTTTTGCTTTCAGGACAGCTGAAATGTCCACGGATAACCGAGCACCCGTCCGACATAATAGTCGCGAAAAATGAGCCGGTGACGTTGAACTGCAAGGCGGAGGGCAAACCCGAACCGGTGATAGAGTGGTACAAGGACGGTGAGCTCGTGCAGACGTCGCCGGGGGACGCCAAGTCACATCGGGTCCTGCTGCCTACGGGATCCTTGTTCTTTCTGCGGGTGATGCACGGCAAGAAGGAGCAGGATGGCGGTGTATATTGGTGCGTCGCGCGGAATAAGGCTGGATCCGTCCTGAGCCGGAACGCCACTCTCACAGTCGCAGGTAAGAGTGTGCCCGACCCGACCGTCTTCTCTCACTCGTCGTCTCCTTTTTACGCCCGGATTATACCGGGTAGCGTATCAGACGTGAGGCAGATCACTCGTTAAACTCGGAACGAATCCCCGTGAAACGGGCTTCTCGCCTTAAGAAATTCCATGCTTCTCCCGGGTCCGTGTGTCGATCAAACAGTCCGCGAAGAGCGACAGTTAAGCCAGAACGAAAGCTCTCGGACAACATCGACCGGCCGCTCACTCTCTCGCGTGAAACGGCGCAGTATGGATTAGCTATTGTCGCGATAGGACTAAGCGCTGTCCGCACCGGCTTGTAATTATTTTCCGCGCAGGTGTCGATTAGCGTAATCTTGTAGCTGGGGGCCGAGCCGATAAGATACTTTGAGTCATTTCTATGGAAATCGTAATCGGGAAAATTCATCTTTTCGCACATGCTAAAATAAACTTTATGCGTTCACGGATGTGTAAAACAAAACGTTGTAATCACTTAGCTGTAATACGCTCTTTGTACATTATCGCCAAGATCAAGCGCGAGTAATTTTTCAATGTCAGTTTACAGTCCGAGGGATTACTAGTTGATAAATCGGTTGAGTTAACAAATCACTGAAGCGTAAATACATAGTGCATAAAAGAGCACGCGAGAGCATCGGTAAACGTAATTTTATACTCGGCGGTAAAATTTCTAAATTTTATATACGACTTCATAATTTTACGCGGTGCATTTGCTTATCTCCAAGTGCCATTCGTCACAGTCCTTTCGCTCTCTCGCTTTCTCTCTCTCTTTTTGTTTTTTACGATAATCTCATACACACATTTCTCTTCCATTTTTTATAAAATATAGTCAAATAATAGAGATTAATTTTACTGTATTATGCAACGTTGAGCTTAACAAGAAGGCGAAAGATATTCAATGACTGCCTCTCGAATACATCTTAAATTGCAGAGAAGTAATTTACCTTCTCGTTTACGTTCTAATTAAACCATTATACACGAAACTACAAACGGAAAGCAAGCGCTTTCATAATGCGTTTATCGGCCAAATTCCGTACGGTGTATTTCAATCTATTCTCAGCCGTGTTAACAAGGGAACGAATAAACTCCTCCCCTTGACGGCAAAAATGGATGCATCCGCGACTCGACGTCTCTCTCTCCCTCGGTACTCCCCTCCGCGAGAACTCACGAGAGCCTCGAGTGCTTCGAAATGACTTCTCTCACCTCTCGCACTCGTTCGCTCGCTCACTCGCGAGGTTGAGAAGCAAAGTGAACGGCGACAACGACGACAGCAGCGGCGGCGGCGGCGACGACGACGGCGACGGCGGCGGCGGCAGCGATGGTGACGACGGTGTCGGTGTCACACGAACGAAAACGGACACCCCGTATGTACAGGCGCAGGAAGGAATAACCGTGATTTATACGGGATAGAAGTCGACTCCTTCGACTAAAACGAGCCATGTTTGTTTAGAGGCGATCGATATCCCGGGCGACGCACCCTCGCCTCTGCCCGTCCGTGGTATATGCCCGTCCGCCCGCCCGCTTGCCTGCCTGCCTGCTTGCCTGCCTGCTTGCCTGCTTTTGCCTGCTTGCTTGCTGGTTGGTAACGACCGATTCACTCGCCTCACCTCGCTTCTACTACCTACGATGCGACACCGACCGACGCCTGCTATACTGGCGAAGAATGCACTTCGCTCGTCCGTGTGTGTACGTAACGCAGCGAGCTGGGGATCCCCCCGCTATTGTGACCCCCTCCTTTTACGCAGCATCCCTTCGCGTGAGCTCTGCTCTCGCGCTCAGGCTAATCCCGATTATGATCTCGAGAAAAGATGCCATACAAATTGAATTAGTGCCCCTGGAGTCAATGTAGCGTTTCTGGAATCGCCCGAATACGCTGAGAAACATCTGTGTGTAACTCGGCCAACTCTCCGGCGTTACGATATTGAATATCAGGTTATTGAATATCCGAACGCGATTCCCGTCGCGATTGAATCGTTTCCATTTTTATTCCGCGGTCGTGGGATCGTATATTTTCACGCAGGAAAAAAAAAGGATTGGAACATATGACAGTCGATGAGAAAAAAAAGCAGGAAAATAGGAAATCGCGAATGCGTACGTCGCATTACGGAAGATTAAGAACGATAATGGAGAATCCCGATAATGCGAAAGCGGATCGCGCATGCCGCTTCCATGTTATTCCCTTTTCCGTAGGCTCGTTATTTCAAGTTCGTATATATAACTGCACCGTGTGTGTATCCTGCCCGTACATACACACGCGTACAATTTACGTATCGCGGATGCACCCGCGCGTTTCGCGTTTCGCGTACGCGAGCATCGGTTACGCCGATGCATCCGAGCTCCGTAATTTATAGAACACGATATCGCTCGTTAATTGCTTATTGTAATACGCGCAGCTATCCGTAACGTGCATTTATGCGACAGCGCACGTTAAATATGCAGCCGTAATGGGAGTGCTTAGCAGAGAACGGACCGGAACGCACGGGCTGTTCTATCTCGCAGAACCCCCGGAATCTCCAGAATATTGATATTGCATCGCAATAAAATTTCTATCGAGGCATCCATGCCGTAATTATTCGGATGCCGAACGTGCGAGGGGAAGAGGTGCACCCTTATGCCTATTTCGAGGAAACTGGAGAAAATGGATGGGAATTTGCTCGGATCAATTCCCATCCATTTTCTATTATATTAATATAGAGCATAAATCTTAAATCTCTCGTACTAATTATTATCATATGAATTAAATGTCGCTTTAATTATTAGTAATGAATTAGCAATAGGCAATTATATAAAATAACCGGAATGATTATTATTTATGAAATGAAATTAATTTCGTAAAAGAGTAAAAGGGTTTATTTTATAAAACAAAGAGAATCAATTCAATGAATGGAAAATTAATTTAACATTATATAATGAGAAAATTAAGCTTATCGTTTCATTAAAATTATAAAAATACTCGAGTCTTTTTCGGCCTTTTCAGTTATTAATAATAAATTAATAATAAAGCAATTGCATAAAATAATCATTATTATTATTAGTCGTAAAATAAAATTAATTTCGTAAAAGTGCAAGGTTTTATTTTTATTTTTTTTTTTTTTGGTAAAACAATGAGAATTGATTCAGTGAATGGAAAATTAATTTAACATTAATATAATGGAGAAATCCAAACTTCTCATTTCATAGAATTATAGAGCCTGGGTATTCGAGTCTCTCCTCGTTCTTTTGAAAAAATAAAACGGAGGTGCGAAGAGAGACACAAGGATCTGTCAGGCTTTGTCGCGTTCTCCAACGTCGTAGTTTTTAAGCATCGCGAACCTCGCCTTTCTCGGTAACTAGATTCGCCAAGTAGCCGTCTCTCGCGCCCCTTTGTTGTTTTTGCTGCGGCTCGCGCCGGTCGCTCTTTTCCTCTTTTTCTTTCTTTCTCTGTCTCGACTTGCACTCTCTCCGACTCCTAGCGCAATATAAATAGGCCCAGGAGATCGCGCCACCCGAGCCCCCTTTTCACTCTATACGGAACGCGACCCGGCACGCCGCGGAGACAGGCGGACACGGCTTCTCGATCCGGGCTATCGCCGTATAATGCATAGCTTACCGCGTTATAATGGGAGCTTACGCACAATAGTCATGTACCTCGCTCACCCATAAGGCTCTCGACCATGGGCGCCGCTACGCCCATTTTTTTTCGCGTGGAGCAACACGGACGCGGAGCTCTTTTCTGGGAACCTGTTAGTGTATCCCAACCGGTCCCTTTTTTTTCGCCTTTGTCCATTCAAAACATTCCATTTTGGAATGTTTTAAGAAACATTTATAAGGCTTAAGAGATTATAATACTTATATCTACTCGCGGCCGTATTCTCTACAATTGTAACATAGATATATATCTATTTCTTATTGTGTCTTATAACATATGTGATGACGTAATCTCGTCACACTTTCTCCAAATTTGCATAGATACCGGTTAATAATGTACATTAGACAAGTTTGTCGTTCGTTTTCCATCTCAAATATCCCAAACGTTATTATATAACGATATTGCTTCTGCATCTCTCTTAAATAAATGAATCTGTCATTTTAAAATCTCGTAATATCTTCTATTGATATACGTAGTTTGTCCACGTTCAACATCGATGAGCAATTTATCGCCATAAATATGCTTACGCATATTCTTGTTCCTTTTTTTAAATTAAGCAACGTATTTATCATGCTGACAGTGATTTATTTCTTGGCTAGAGAATTATCAAGAGTCTCTTGATACACTCTTTTCAGTATAAAGCTGTTGCGAGCAGAGTCACTTTCGTGTATCCGAGAAGCACGACAGACGTGTGCGGATGACCCAGATATATTTTTAAAACGATAGAGGATGATCCCCCTTGACTGGTAGCTAGATTATCCCTAGACGACAGGACGCGACGCGCGGTGCATCAAGCGCATCGCGGCGTAATATAGCTCTGCATCCGAGATATCTTTTTCCCTAACGGGAATATAAAGAAATGTTCTCTCAGCATATCTTACAAAATTTATAATTGGCTTCGGCTGAAGTTCGCATCGGTGAACTAAAGCTGAAATAAAGAAAAATGAGAACTGAAGTAAAGAGTCCGGTTTTGAAATTAAGCAAACTCGACGAATCGCAAGCTCCAACAGCATAATTATCGAAGTTAGGACATGTTGCGGATAAAAAATGTATAAAACAATGAGTCATACTTTGCAGGACATGTATATAATATATATATATATATATATATTTCAATTTGAATTAAGATTTTGCTTTTTCGCTTCGCCACAAGATTTGAACAAGACAGGAAAGATAAAGAGGACGCAAAACCGAGCTCGACTGTTTCTTTCTTCCAAGTATACGTCTCAACTTTGATGTTTCCCAACTTTACAATATCCGAAGTACAAACCAGCCAGAACTCGTGCCAAGATTCAGCGACCGAAATTGAACCGTTCCTCTCTCGAGATAAATGCGACTGAATTTTGACAGATTAGCATGGTGACGGGCGAGTACTTATTCCCCTTAAACGTTATCAGGGGGGAGGGTTGTTTATATTAATGCGACGCTATCACACCTCACGACGCCGAAACCGACGGAGGCGACGGCGAGGCCGAGGATGACGGGGGAGCCGAGAGAGCGCGCCAAAGAATAAACGGGAGAAAATGAAGATAAATTGGAGTAAATAGGTGGTAATAGGTATAATGTCGCTGCTATTTAATCTTCATTAAGACTAACGTGCCTCCCGTCTCCTCTGGCTCGTCTCGCGACAGTGATATCGGGACGGACACGGAGAGACAGATATGTTTTTAGTGGAGCGTCACTTCGGGTTCGTCAGCTCGATGTATATCCGGGCGGACGAGCGGACGGATGATTGTTAAAAACTGCGCGACGTGTCGCCGGCGGCTGATTATTCATCGGACTATTGAGATAATAATTTTGCAGCCGTGCGACAACGTCGGATGTGACGCGTCGTGTTTGTCCTGCCAATAAAATGGAAAAAGCTCGAGGGGGATTAATGAATGGTGCCGCTGGAGCTTCTGTTCTGTTCGACGCTTTCACGTACTCTTGGTGTCACACTCTTGGTTTCACACGTCTTTGTACGATAACAGTCAGTTCGATAGCTTCGGCACGTAGCTTCGTCGTTCTCGCCGATAAAAATTAATTCCGCACCTTCACGGTTTCGTGACAGATTGAATATAATTTGAGAATTATTGACAAAAGTTTAATAACTTCTTCGAGGTGTTTCTTGCAC
>VBVR01001785.1:0-27199 GCA_011638315.1 Tetramorium parvispinum | reverse complement strand
ATTTCCAGCGAACAATCATTGTACTTCGAAAATGTTATAATTACTCTAAAGTTTGTCGACGTCAACTTTGTTACGCAACCCGCATATTTCACGGGAGTTGTCAATAAATCAAAAGTTAGTTGGGAAATTAGTCTCAATTATATATTCTTTATAAATATGCGAACATAAAATTGTGATCTATTCACAATATGAATACAGTCAAATTATTGTCAAACTAAAGATAAGATATAATTAATGTACATTTTTTTATGAGCATATTTTTTCATAAAGAGAGCAGCATATTTTCAAGGAATTTTATGTACTAAAATAAAATGCGCTAATATTACACAACAATAAAAAATTATTATTTGGTTTTTTAATTGTGCATCTGAATTTTGCAATTATAAAAGTAAATAAAGTAGAATACTCCTCGCGGCAATTTACGTGACTTAAGACTACGCGCGTCCGCTGACGTAGCATATGGTCGTAAGTGCTTCTATATGCACTATCGTTAAATTTTTTATATCTATGAGCCCGTGAGGGTTGATAAATTGTGTTATGTTGCGAAAAAGTCGGTTTTTTTCGGAGAGGTAAATATTGCTTCGGGGGACACTTGAAAGTTTGTTTTGAACAATTAATACGAACGAGGGAAGAGGAATTTTATTTGATAATGGAAGACATTTTAGTTTGCAAGAATATATATATCTTGGTGAATTATTTGAATAGAGAAACATGCGTTGATTACTCATATTAGAAAAACGTAGTAATGATGTTAAATGCTGAAAAATTAATTTTGCATGAAAGTGTGAGATCGTAGCTCTTCCTTTTCGAAAAGAAGAGAAACTTGCAGTTGATATCAGAAATAGCATCTCGACCAATTTTACGACGAATTTGTATTAGTCCAACCGATAGCGAAATCCGTTATCTAAACACATATCGTATTTTCGAAATATATTCGTGTGCACGTACATTTGTGCGTCCATTTGAGAGGGCTCTTTGGATTTTTCTCGATATGGTTTTTATTAAGACGCCTCCAGCAACACGGGATACGGCTTTGTACAATCGTGCTTCGAATACTGGTGGCATCGTGCGCAGATATATGATGGTTCTTGGATATCGATGAAAGTCGCCTCTTGGCATGGTACAATCGACCAACGAAGATAACATACGAATTATGATCATAGTTATGGGTGAGAGTTATGGCATTGTTATATTACTATGCGAACACGCGCGCATGCCTTATTGTGTCATAGCATACCAAAGAACCATAAAATAGTTCAAAGTGTTTCTAATTGATAATTAATTGCTAGAAAGTTTCAAATATATTAGAAAATATAATATACAAAACGTATTACAAAAATGAAACTTACGAAAAATCTGCAAATAAAAACATACAGTAAATTTTAAAAAATCTCTTTTTTAAATCAATATAAATTGCATTCTATCTTTATTTATTAATTACAATCCTAATAATTAATAGTTAATACTCTTAATTATTTCCATTCAGTCGTACTTATTAAAAATTTTATGAAATAATGTGATTTACGAACCGCATTGAGGCCTGTGAAAAAAAATTATGAAATTACAACAAAGTTGTAGGAAACATCGTAAATCATGGTAAATAAATTATGACTTACAATCAGTATTTATTGTTAGTCAGTTCATGGAGAATAACCAATTTGTAGATTAATGTTTTTGTAAGACTTAAAAATTAAATTAATAAAAATATTAAGTAATGTTCACGTGATTCTAGATTCTTTTTTTTTAGATTGTTACCTTTACGATCACGAGAAAAATATAAATATACATAAACACATATATAAATATATATGCATGTGTAAATATTATACATGACCTATTCCCAGTCCATTAAAATTTAATAACGCTCCGCATTCTTGCCAGAGGCTGCAGCCGTAAACGGTATAGCCTTTTATGATGTACATTACGCTCGTAAAATATTAAAATCTTCAATATTAAGAAGTGTACATTCTGTACGTAGAGCGTACTATTAGTGATTTAAGAAAAAAACCGATAAGTATGTATGTGTGTGTTTGGATTTTTACTTATCGGTTACTTAAGTGTACGTGATTTTTAATAAATAACAATCTTCTAACGAAGCATAAGATTGGTTGTCGAGGTGACGTCCATGACCCTGCACTTAATTATAGCCAGACGTTGGTTACAGAAATTTTCATTACAGTGCTTGTACCAGCGTGGCGGATTAAATTCGCGTCATGCTGTTCATTTCTCCGAAAATACCATTTCACCAAATTACTTTTTCGTTGTAGATAACTTCGTTCGCATGAATTATTTTTTCTGCGCATTGTATTATCGTATTGATTATCATTTTACATCCCACGGGGATGCAGAGACGATTGCTTCTTCTCTATATTTTTATATATATTTTTATTATGTAAAAACACGAAAAGATATTGACATCTAGTTACTGATATATGATTACGAGTGAGATGCAGTAAAACGTTTCTTTTAAAATTTGATTAAACTTTGGATAACCATGCTCACCGTTATATTATGTTAAGTGCATCGCGAAGATAACACAAATTGTAAGTATATTCCTATGAAACGAGCATTAAAGCTAAGAATAACTCAATAACGACGCTCATTTTAGAGTAGTTGGTACTTTCGTTATCGGTCGTAATCTTGATGTATGGTCGAGCATTATAGTGAAATTTCTTTTGAAGTGCAAATGTCCTTTGTGCTTCAGTTAGAATTTCTATTCAAAAGCGTCGTGTCATCCACTTTATATGTAGTTTAATGTCTCTCGCTGATGACCGGCGTCAATCTAAGAGCGTATAATGGCTACCGAGGTGGGATACTTGTGCAACTAAAGGGTTAAACTTTAGCCATTAATGTCGCTGACGTATCAACACTTTCTGTCAGCCGTACTTGCGTTGCTTTTTGTTACATAACTTTAATAATTTTTAGCTATTTTTTTATTATTATCTAATTACTAGCACCTAATATTTCGAAGAGATGCTTTTAAACTTTACGAAGCAATTTTATATTCTTATCTTATTTTTTTTTTTATATTAATGCGATATTGCAATATAATGTTGCATACAATATTTAATCATATTATTTTCTACTTTTAAATATCAAACTCCAACTAATATATCCAATAACTGTATTGTGCAGTATAATTGCACGTTATAGAATATGACTATGATATTTTTGTTATAAAATTTCCCATTAATTTATCTATATCTAGCAATGGTTATATGTAGGTACCTGCACAGCAATTCTAACGAAATTAGAATTGCGATGTACATGTACACGTATTAAGCTAATGCAATTGTATAATAGCCTTTTTATAGGAATAGACATGAGACTCGGGTTCTGACCACGTTATATTATAGTATGGCTATTGCAGCAGGATCATGATGTGATGCGACTTTTAATGAACAACAGATTTGATTATAGAATCAGTATGACGAGATTGGAAACTAGTGGAATTGACTTGTTTAAGATTCCGTTGGCGTACTCCACGAATTCAGCCGTAATTAACCGTAACGCCCCATTACCGCATTTCCTCCTTACTACGTGAAGAGAACATTCCCTTTAAATAAGGCTAATACGCGGGTATTTTGCCCTAACATGTTACTGATAAAATTTTACCTCAAATATAACAGATAAATTTATTAGCACATTATAAATAAAATCGATATAGGTATTTTTAATGTTTTTTTATTATTATTATGATGTTTTTTAATATGATTTTAAATAGATGTAAATATGAAATGAATGAAATAAATGTAAAAATGGCATGATAAAATTAGCATGACATTCTGTAACCTGATATGAAAATCTGTCCGGAATGACTTGAAGTGAAGATAAATGGTACGTATTGCTGTTTATCATGAGGGAGAGGAATGACATCAAGTGGTGAATATGAAATGAAATGACATAAAGTGCAAAGAGAGAGCTTCATGGGTAAATTACGAAACATAGCGCAATATCTCGATAAAAATTTTGCAGCTCATAAAATTGTAGATATAATAGTATCAGTTCGATACAGATAAACAGTATCATTCGATACAAAATTGTTATAACTTAGTTCACTTAGGAAAACTGCACTGGAATGTAGGGATAAACAATCCGTAATTTTTCTGCAGCCACGTTCGATAATCCTGCAACTCGTACGTGGTAAATGGATTTCTCGCGAATTAGACAAGGGAGACGATTTGGTCGTACATACCCGACTGGCACTTGCTTGCACCTGCTCGGCCACCGATAAGATTATTTACAGCATGAACGAAATCGTATTACACGCATCTGTGCGCGGAAATTGGCACGAACACCGTCCCTGCTCTTTTCAAAGCGACCAGAAACTGACTGGTATTGTCTATAAGAATGCATCGAAATACGTTTTGGTTTAATCCTAAAGTACGTGGTTTCGGAGCTTTTAACTATATGTAATTGCATTCGCGAATCCGAAAAGCTAAATAATTAAACAAGAGCTATGATCTTAGAGAAAATTTAGTATTTATTTAATAACAATTTTTTTAAATCCTATTTATTCTTGAAAAGTTTAAAAATTTTATTAATAATTATACGCATATTACTAAAATTACTAAAATTAAATAGGCAATTGTTTTAAAAATAATTTATTGCCACTACTTCATCAAGAGATACGGTAGAGTCTCGTGTCAAGTGAAAAGTAACGTGAGACCGGTATTATATATGGTATCTGTGTAACACCTGCGGAAATACAAGTAGCCTTGGCACCTTTCCTAATATCATCCATGATTGCGTCCATAGAATACTATGATAGAGTTAAATTATGCGGTTCAGTTGGCGAACATATATCTTGCTCGAATTCATAGTTGATTATCTAAATGTACCATATTACTCTCGAAACACATCGATATTGATAAGTGTCATTACATCTAAACGATGCACACCTGAGCGAAAATACATTAACAAATTGACGAGCGATATGATTATATTTAAAACTTAGAAACATTTTATAATGTAGTTGCTTAATATATTAGATTTATGAAGATTGATAATATTGTTTACTGATTTCTTGGTTGATAGTAATATATTATTACGTTTTGAAAAGGCATTTGATAAAAGTTTTAATATATATATAATTTTATATAATACTAATATCAGATAAACAATATTAACCCTACAATGTTAGAAGCAATGTGTGAATATCACACATTTTGGCGTATGTGATATTCACACATTTTTTTTTAAATTCACACACTCATAGGCGTCTTAAAACGGGGGATACACATCACACGCCAAAAGTGTGTGATACTTATTCGTACATTGCTTCTAACAGTGCACATTAAATGAATACAATATGATATAATGTGTTATAAATTTTTTGAATATATTCGATTGTGTATATAAATGTACATACACAGGTAAATATTATTAAGAGATAGTGATTAAATAATTATTAAGTATTATTAAAATTAATTCACGTTTTCATTTGTGTAAAATACATCATAAACATAAATAGCATAATAATAAAAAAATAAAAATAACTATTTATTTTAATTGGATTTAGTTCCAACAATTTTTATAAATAAAATAGTTCTACAAGTTATTTTAAAGATTTGTTCTCGCGTGAATCTCGATATAGGTATCGTTTTAGCTTAGTCATATGTGTGCATCTATGTAGAAGTTAGAACATGAAGTATGTACTCAATTTGTCTTGCTAGAGCTAAAGTGTTTAGAAAATTATGTAACCTGAGGTTATAAAAGTTTTATTTGATTTATATTCCAATAACATCGAAGTATCGATATTGTAAAATAAAGATTTGCATTTACGAGAAAGACTAGAAGATTAAGGAATCTTATACGCAGGATAGCGATCTTTATAGTAAGCGCGATATAAGCAAGAAATCCAATATGCTATAAATCATAAGTAACAAAAAAATGAAAATTTTATGAAAATATCGATTTTATATCGAGGAATACGATTTCTTTTCCAGAACTCCCTGTGGGAGCCATAAAGATTGGAATACAAAGACAACATGCGAGACTTCAACCAGATTGAAGGCGTAATTTTACATGGAAAACCAATTTAGATATATTGCGCTTTTTTTTAAATATAAAATAGCAAATAACAAATATTGTTATCTATAAACTGTATAGCATATTTGTTATTATATATTTAGATTATAATCAGATAATGGAATTAAGAAAAAAGAATCCTATTTTATTAAAATAGCTAAAATGCAATTACAATTTTAAAACATTTATGGAAAAAGATAACATCTAGTAGAATATTGCCATGGGAATTTGATTTCAAATTCGTAATTTCTGATATCCTGATATGGCTGATATTCCCTGCGGGAAATCTGCAAATTTGGAAATAGCTTGTTTAATCGTAATTAGAGGAAGTTGGTTTATAGATCGTAAACCTCTATGCCAGCGTAAGTCAAAGCATCCAAAAGCATATGGTAGTGGACACAAAGTTTCTGTTTAATCCAGTCGTTTGAGAGTGAAGTCACTCGAGGCAAAGCAAGCTATGAAGCACTTGCTTCGTCGCCATTGGTTATATTGCATTGGAAAATCAGCGCATGCAACTGACAGTCAAGGAGAATGTTCATGCCTGAACATAAAGGCGAGTCAAAAGTTGTTTAGGCATCCGCTTTATCGAAGGATTGAAACAGCTGCCATGGGAAATAAAACATTTCCCAGCACTCTCGTAACGTGCTCGAAAGGAAATCAAAGGAACGATAACTCGTTGTTTTGTCAAAAGTAGTATCGATAGTGGGTTTTACTGCCAATATAAGGAAATGTGCTACTGCTAATATTGGAAATAAGATACGCTTCCAGTCAAACGTGATTTCACAGTATGTTAGGAATAATAGATTTATCGTGTAAATGTAATCGATAAACGTCGAATATATCAATTATTCTTTGAAGAAATGCAAATTTGCACTTATTTTTTCAGAAGAAATTTTTCAACGAATTATAAATTAAAATTTATTCAATCTAATCTCTTTAAGAAAGAAAATTATTCAATCTGGTAAAAAACGTCCGGATCGTAAATTTCAAACTTCTAAGCATTAGTCGAATATCGCATTTAAGCAATGAGGGTAATAATTTTAACCCTTCTAGAATTTTCCAGCTGCTTTGTATTTTACGAGATCCTTATACCGTTTCGACGGTGTGATCTAGTTAGCTTTCCGAGATAGTTACGAATTTAAATTTTGTTTGTTTTCTTTATATCTATATTTATTTTTTATTATTTTATTTTATTATATGTTATTTTTTTATTACTAATGATACATTTGCGTCTGCGTATGATTTCACTCGAGAGAATATTTTTTATTTATCAACAGATTGACTATAATAATATGTATTAAGCACTCGCGAATATCAATACGGATAGAAGTTTCGTCATACACATGAGAAATGATAAACGAATGACGGACGACCATCGATTATTAATCGTCACGTAGGATCGTAAATTTTAAAGAACGATTATTGATATCAAGGGAAATCCCTAGCGTCATAAATGTCGTAAATGTCGTTCGCGTTTTTGTTTATTGTGAAAATAATTTATAGCATTCTTGTCTCGTTTAGGTGGTGCTTTTTGATTGATATACAATCAAAAGACAAGTTAATAATTTAATCACATAATTCTATCTCAAATAAAGAAGAAATGAGTTAGCGTTCTCTCAATGCTAAAAATGTTTGCATTACCCATTAGTAATGAGATCCTTCTCTTTATGCTTTTTTTATTATTTAATTTTCAAAATACTACGTGGTTTAACAGTAAATTTCCTTCAGGGCATTACTGATGATAATGTCAATCTTACAATGAAGAAGGTTTTTACGCTGCCGATGTTTGTTCAGTCAAGTTCCATCTTTACGTTCTCTATGTTCTTTACTGAGTAAAATAACTGTAATCGTAAACCAGGGGATACATGTTGAAGCATAATATCAAGTCATTTAGGCGTAAGTACATCGTAAGGAACAAAATAAAAGACTGTTTATGTTTAATGATTTCTAATAAGAGGTTCCGTACTTCTTTCTTTTTCCTACTTATTTCTTCCTATTTACAAAGACGAAATTTAATCTAATAAATTGATTGCGATTTAATTATTTTAAAATGGTTTTATAAATGATGCATATATATCTCATGTAAATTATTTTCAAAGATTCAACGTTTTTATCTATCAGTGTTTCTTTCCGATTATGTTATAATTTAATATTCTGTCATATATTTTTACCTTCGTTGATTGTATTATAATTATGATTTTATTGAATAATTGATTGTGGAATCCACAATGAAAAAACATAAAATATTTCTTGTCGCACCTTTTCATTGGCTTTATATTGGTATTGTTTGAAATATTCCTTTTCATCTGCGCACAGTATGCCAGTCAAGCCGATTATAACCCGTATTTTGATATAGTCCGCTTTGTTTCTTTAGAGCAGACAGCGTCTGACCTAATTCGCTCGCTTTCCACTGCAAAAGCACGAACCGTATCCCCTTATTCAGCACATTATGATTGGCTGTTTCGACAAGAGGTGCTCTTTCCGATTAAAGAGCTTCGTCTAATATTACGGTCACATTTTATAAGAGAATATCATTATCTATAAATAGCGCTATAGCCATACTAAAGGACAGTTATTGTGAGCTAGTCCACGATAGGTCCTTTTCGATTTCATACGTTTAGCTACATTTTACAATTCGTGTTACGTTCTCTGTTTATATATTTTATCTCTGCAATGTGAAAAGAGTTAAGAGTTCATGATGGCCATCAGCGGGAGTGACACTAGTTAAATAGCGTAGAGACGTAAAAGTTACGTTACGTCGGAAGACAAAGTTTAAGTGCTTTCAAAATCCACTCGCCACTGTTATAACAAAGCGAGTTATACATGAATTGCAGGTAAAAATCCGAGTGTGTATTCTTTTATTTGGAGCGTTTTCCGCGACAGAAAATTTAAAGTAGTTTTGTATATCGTGTATAGAAAAAGAAATATTCGAGCAAAAATGTCAATAACAATTTACATAACGCGTGATTGGGTTTAAAAATTGATCGGTCGATCTTTCTGCGCGTTTCTTGTCGTGAAATAGGCGTTATTCAGTTTACAGCCCATAATCGAGCAGTAGCTTCGCCATATCTCTCGTTTCGTCATTTTTCGTTTATCTTGTTACTGTTTCCTGACTTGAAAGTGCTAAAAGCTGACAAGCAGATATATGAGTTTCACTCCTGAAAATCCGCTTCGGAAATAGAATACATTTTTTTTTTAAGAGCCGGAAGATCGATAAATGGTTCGTATTGTAAACCTGCAATGACCTAAAACATATCTATTGATATATTGTATGACTTTTCTACCACTGACTGTACTATTATTCGAATATTCTTAATACAATATCTTTTTTTCGTTATTCTATCAGAAAATCTAATATTTCGACACATGGCTGAATGATTAAGTAATAAGAGTGTAAAAATTATTATTTTAAAAAAATAATTACATATTTAATTTTTTTAAATTAGGAATATAATTTGATATTAATATATTTATTTATATTCATTAGTCATTAATTATATTTTATTATGGCATTTTGGAAATTTGATAATTTTAATCTTCTTTTACTTCCACAAATTTAAAATCTTTATTTTTATTATTATTTTATTATTTTATATTTCCATTCTATCATCTATTTGCTTTTCCTTTCATCGTATAAACAATTTTGATATCGGTAAAGTATTTTATGTAAATCCCTGAATGATGGATTCTGTTGGACTTTTTCGACTATCCAAATGAGAAATGAATTTTGTTAACGCCTTCAAATTTTTGAAAGTGTGAACCAAAAGAAACTTCTCTGATCTTTCTCGTATCGAAAATCGCATGTAATATCTTTTCATCTCCTGATTAATGAGACGAGAGACTTACGTTTACATAAAAAATTTCAGAGTACCTAGCACCTTATGTGGCTTTTGTTGACTAATTTATAATGTTGAATAGTAATGTTAAAAAATCGGAAAATTTAACAAAAAGACTCAAACATTATGTACATGTACATATAAAGTCTTTACATTTTTAGATTTTACAAAAATATTTTGATATAATTTCACGTTAATTAGTTTAATTAATTAATTTCGTTGAATATTTAGAAGCACAGAAATATAATTAAAAAACTATTGTATTCAAATGAATATTTTTAATAAAAATAATTTTTTGTATATACAAAAAATAAAGTATAGGATCTGAAAGATTCCATATATCTTATTAAACATTAGAGATTTGCAAATTACGTTAATTACGATAAATACGTTGGAAATTAAGGTTTAATCAAATATAGCACATTTTACAAATTACACATGAATTAACATTGATCGATTTTGGCAGTGTACATGCGCGAACGATTAAAGGTTTTACATTTTTTTTTCCCAGCAAATAAAATTCGTTTAGATCGCTTGCTGCTTTGCCGAGGGGTTACCGGGCATTGAACTATTCTACAACGACCAAATCAATTACGTAAATGGATGTAAAATTGATACAGCCAACATTAATTCCGGTGCAAGCCGTCCGCTGTGCCGTCATTTTACTGGAATATCCTGTTAGAACGGCTACTTCGTAACGTGATTCGCGCACGCAATTTCGCGCGCTTTTTCAGCCTTTTTTTCTACTGTCGGCGTTTCCGTCAGTTCCACATATTTTTCGCCAGCTGACAATACGGTGCTCTTTTTTGGGTTACAATTTTTCTTTGTAGGAGACGTATGATCGATGTGGCAGACACTTTCGTAACGTTTCTGTGCGTAACCATAAATCAATATTGTTTGTCAATTAACGTGCCTTCGTGTTTTCGAAGAACAATTATGCTATTACAGAGATAATAAGAAAATACAGATACAATAAACGCTTTCGAGAGAAATAAGAACATATGGTTTTTTAAATATTTTTTCCTAATAAACCTTAACTTTTCACTTTAAAATTACGAAACAACAAATATTTATCTTTATCGATTCTACAATAATAGAAATTTAAAAAAATGCCAATAAAAAAATATTTCGTTGAGAAACTTTATATAAGCGACTATTCTCCTTTGAAAGTCTTAAATATACGGCGGTAAGCATAACAATACTGATGTCGGTCTTACGTAAATGCATTTCAAACTATCACACTGAATTGAATTTTCTCGTCGGACAGCAAAGTAAATATCTGATTGTGCAGGAAAAATATTCTTTTATAAAGCGGTAAACTTGTTAAGAACTAAACAGTTATCTGTAGAAGTTGAAAGCGTAATAAAAGTTTCTGATGTGCGTTTATTCTTTGAAAGTTAGCCAAAGCAGCTGTATTTAAACTTAAACAGCAAAAATAAGGAGTTACATCGATCCGGGTTCATTACGTTCGCACGATTCTATTATAGATATATGTACAATCGCTCGCTTGAACTAGAAAGTTATAGGCGTGATTCGAGTGATTAATCGACAAGAGCATAATCTTGACTCTGATAATTTATTATTTCTGAAAGATATCAAAGAAATATATTAACCTCCGTTTTTGTTGGAATAATAATAGACTTCCAGTTGTATTCGAGCTTGTGGCGCCAAGTCATAGTGCTAGATCACTGTTTTTGGATTTCACTTGTGCTTTATTACAGAAATGAATTTCTAATTAAAAGCTTCTTTTCCGCCGCAACTAAAGCGAAGAATCATTAAGATGCTAACAGCAAAAATTTCAACCAAGTCGATCTTGCGACGGTTTAAAAACTCTCGTGTCATTTATCAATCACTTAAGGTAATTTAAAATTATCATTCATCTCTTCTAATCTTTTTATTATATGTAAATGATACTTCTTTTAGATTTTTCTTGAGGCATTATATGGAATGCTTTTCCGATATCATGGAAAAATATCTTTTAGTGTTCGGGATCGGAAAGAGCAGTGTGCTCATAGTTATCGCGAGTATCGTCACCCCGCGTCTATCACGAGAAAAGCTAACGCCAATGGCGTTCGATAGCGAGCAGCCGCTTAGCGGTCTACCCAAAGAGCTTCGCGATAACAAAACGTGGCGTCTAGAAACAAAGCGAATATCAAATTTTCTTTTTCGAAGAATCTATAAGTAATAACAGAACTATTAACCAAACTGCAGAAACGTATTTATTTCGCGGTAATACGGGATTCTTTTAGAATGGTATAAGCTTAAATAAAAGCAAAGAACTTTATTTAAACCTGAGGGAACGGAAACACTTCTTGACAAGTCTCAGTGGCGTTAAATGCCGCGTGCTCGCCCCTTTCGCTCTCTGTTACTCACGGAACTACGAATAGATCTTCGCTGTTCGAAAATTGATTGCAATCATTTCATTGCTTGCAGAGAATCCGTCGAGCACTTTTCGCGTGCGATTCGGCGCTCGTATTGTTGTCATTTATTCAAATTTGTTTCTTCGCGTTTACAAAGATTTGTTTTCTTTGTCAGTATACATATTCTTCTCTCTCTCTCTCTCTCTCACACACACACACACACTCACTCACTCACTCACTCTCTCGCGCGCATGCGCGTCCACTACTCTCTTACTCGCTAACATCTAATAATTGCCCGAAAAGAAAATGAAGATGAGGTAAGAGCAACAGAGGGGTTCATATTTCAGAACGATATTGAATTTTATAAGTTATATACTAGATGTACTATGCATTGACTTGGCTTTTCTTTGATCAACGCGATATGACATTAAATTATGATATCACAAAAGTGAAGACAGAGTCGCTTCCTTATCTTTTATCAATAATATAGTTGGAGCATCAGAAAACGCGGAGTAACTTTTTGCAAAAAACGATTAATATTACAAAAGTTTCCTGGATTTTTAATACTTTTTAAGTTAGCTTCAAACTTTTATTTGATTATCTATGTAGATTATTTATAATTAAAAATATATACATGGAGTACTTTCTATCTTGTTATTTTATCTAATAGAGGAGCATTGTAAGGAAATTTAAAAAATAACGGATAAAAATTTTTAAGTTAATTCCTATTGGAAAACTTTTTTTGTTAGAATGCCAGGCTAATAAAAATTGCTGATAAAAATTGGTTGATGAAAGAGTTTGAAAGTTTGGATTAATATAATACAATGCTACCAATAGTTGATTTTTTTCGTGCTTTTTCGTTCAAACCAATGATAGTTGCATTCGGATGCAAGAGAAAAAACAAAACTATTTGATATAGATAAAATTTAGAAAAAGAGAAGGAGAGAGAGAGAGAGAACGGAAGAGGAAGAGAGAGTAATGTTACCAGCGGGAAAAACTTTCTTCGCTTCATCGCTAGCCGTATAAAAGTTAAAAGTTGTCACGTCTGTTCTCATCCACTGGGAATCTGCTAAACAAACTTACGGTAATATCGCAAAACATACCAAGTGGAAAATGTAGCAACGAAGAGATGCACGATGAAACGTTCGCGATAAAAAACTTGGCGAGAAAAAGATTTTTGCGTCTTCAAGAAGAACGCGCGAAGAAGATCGTAACCGACGCCTGCGGTCGGCGTACAAGTGAGTTGGTGTGAGTACTGTGACAGATATCCTACTTACTTCTTTCTTACTCGTTTCTTCTTTGTAAAAATACATCTTATAATTGAGAAATCTGGATTTATTATAACAGTTTAAACTCTTAATATATATAGGTACATGCCTACACTCTTTTTGAACACAGTTTTTCTCAAAAACAATTATATATGCTTTTATTAATACAATAAATATAATTACAATTGCATTGTAATTAGTACAAATTAATACAATATACAATATAATAATAAAGTGGAATAGGCATTGTGATGTATCCACTCTTAAAAAAGGCATGTCCAATCGATACTCGAAAGTCTTTTCCGCGATGCTGATTAGTTTTCTCGCATGGCTCACTTTGTATTGTGAGAGTAACCAATAAGAATTATTTGTTAATTTTTGCTTTTAAAATTAATTTTTTTGTTTTACTTTTTAAAAAATTACTTAATATTGAGTTATCGAGCCTCTCGTAACTTTTTAAAAACTAAAGTAACAAAATTAGTTTTAGAAGCAAAAAATAACAAAAAATTAACAAATTAATTTTCATATCTTATTCTTTGCGTTATGATAATTTGACTCAGATAGCTAAATATATAGATAGGGATATTAACCTATCTGAGTCAAATTATTAGAACATAACCAGTAAGATAGAATTATTTGCTAATTTTTTATTTTTTGCTTTTAAAAATAATTTCTTTGCTTTACTTTTTAAAAGGTTACGAGATGTGTAAAAATACCTTATACATAAGTCATATTCTTCCTTCTTCCTCTCTTTTTGTTAGAAAGGAGATGTAGAGATTTAATTGTTGCAGCTTTTCCGCTGATTGGTTCTTTCGCTTGGCTCACTCGTACTGCGAGAGTAGCTTTCAGCGTTGAAGATATGTGATGGTTTGTTAGGTTTTCGAGAAAGATTAAAGAATTAAAAATTTTTTAATCTTAAATCTTTACAAAAATTATGTTTCATTACACAATAACGAGAAATTTCGAGCGCGAAGCGCGCGTCCACCACCGCTAGTCTAAATGAAAAGTGATGCGCTACTTAATATCTATGCAAACTTTTATGTAATTATTAATATTTTCATTTGTTTGATTTATTCCGGATAAATAATATCATAGAATTTAAAATAAATATCAATTCAAAAAAATCATTGTTCATTCATTAATGTTTACAATGCAATTTGGATTCCCTATAATTTTTCATCTCAGACACCTAATTTCTTAGTTTATGTTCTTTCGTATCTTTGCTATTCTTTAGAAACTCGTTGTCCACGGTTTACTTAAGATCTCTCTCTTTACGAGTTAAAATGTAATGAGTGAGATTAATTTGCACGTAAAGGAAGCAGCTTTATTCAACGGTCACATTACGGCTTTTCGGATCACACGAGCGAACAAATACGTCATTTCCTGCACACTATGTACAATACATGCGGTTTCGGAACATGAGCTCAGTCATAAATTTCCTTGTTTAGTGGAAGGAAGTAACAGCGATGCGACGTCGCGTATAAACTGCATCCGAGTCTGATTATGATAAATTTTTTTATGCTATTGGTATTATTAGAGTATATTATCATTAACGTCTATATGTGAAACGCAAGGCTCTTCTTTTCTTAATAAAATTTTACAACATTGAATAATTTTATAAACGTAGGAATATGAAAATTTTTTTATAATATATTTATAATATCCTTAGAATTTCTAATATTTCTTCTTACAATTATATTTTAATGATAATGATATTACTCGATACATCTTTGACAAACAAATATCGATTTTAATATCATAAATTTCATATTACGGTTCCTTTTATAATATTTATAAAAATAATCTATCGAGATAAACCTCGATATTCGTTCATCGATTTGATACGTTCAGAAGAGATTGGTGAACAAGCCGTGTCTGAAGGATGATTTTTGAAATGTTACAGAAATAAAGGTAGAATCTCTTTCAGTACATTTACAAACGATTGAATCGTTTTCCATGACATAAGAGCCTGGTTTATACCGAGGAAACGTATAACTTTGTATATAGTTTTCTTACGATCTCGTTAGTTGATGCTCATGTTTGATAAATTTTATAAACAATATTTTTTATGTACAAATAATTCATTGAGTTCGTGGCTTTGTGTAAAATCTTGTTTCTTACGATTTCATGAACAATTAATAAAATTTCTTTCTCGAATTATTTCTGAAACCATGATCTATTTTTCAATTTCAGCTTATCGTTTTTACAGTTTTCTTTTCATACATGTAAAATTCTTTTTATCAAAAACAATGTATAGAATACGGGTAATGAGGCATTACATTGTTTTTTTTTTGTAATTTTTAAAAATAAAATCTTGTAAAAGATATATAAGAGAGCGTCCTTCAAATTTTCATATTTTCCATGTAATATGCAAAATTGCTCATTCTATCTTGAATGCATTAGCATTATCTAATACAAACCACATGTACACGTAATACACATGAACACGGCAATAGTCATAGAGGACCGATAACCACTAAAGATAGAATAGCCGCAGCTCTTCGTGTAATTGGCTCGCACGATGGAAACTACTTACGCATCCAAGTGCCGCTGAAAGATTAGAGGTAGTCACCGGAAAGGCTTTTCTAATTCTAAAGTTCCATTTCGAGACGACGGCTCGCTTAAAACACCAGTCCACCACTCCATTAACCCACTGCTCTCACAGTTAAGCTATAATACATATTAATGCTGTAGATCGCTTCCCAGAATCCATCCCAAAGATGTAAAACGTATAATTTTCGTCATTACATAATTAAAAATCCCAGAAACTAATCACGACCGTGTATGTAATTACAAAATTGAAATTAATTTAACGCTACAATGTTTAATGTACATTAAATTATTGCATTATATTTTCTAAATTTTTCTTTAAAGCTAATGACAAAGCGTAAATTATACAAATTTTGGCTTCTTGGGGATATTAGCTTTTAAATGCAATAATTACCATGTTTACATTTATGTTAAAATTTTGAAGGAGTTTTCTTTATCTCTTTAGAAAATAGCAAAATTACTCGTCTAAATATATTTCCTGTAAAATTATAAATTAAATAATCTTAAAGAAAATATTTTATCTTTATTGATTTATTTTCTTATATTTTATGGCTCTTCTGTAATTACTCTTTTGATTTACGATAGTTGATATCGGGCATAATAAACTTAAAGAAGTTTGATATTGAGTTGTATTTAGAGATTAATATAAATATTTTTATACATGTTTTATCTTTCATTTTAACATTATAATATTAAACTTTTTACTTTTTAAATATAACAAATTATTAAATCATAAGAGTATAAGACTTTGAAAACTTATATGCGACACTCAGTAGAGAACTGTTTTACGGCGGAATTAAACCCATTCATCATTCCTACCATCATTTGCCGATTCAAATTCGAAGTCGATCGAGCCAAGTCTGCGGAATGTAGCAGTAAAATCGAGAACGCTGCTCGTAGTTCTCCGATATGATGAACTTCTAATTTATGCAAGTCGCATTAATCGCCACCAAAAGACAGCACGAGTTATGATGGCAGGACTACTGACCCTAATCCACTAAAACTACTGTTGAATAATGACTTGTCTCGTTATATGAATTATGCACAATACATCCAAGTGTTATCGCGAGTAAAGGGTTAAAGCTTGAGAAAATTGAAGATTATCTTGAGTGAATTATTTACATAATTTTCCCCCAGAGAGATGTGAAAAAGTAAAGAGTAAAAAGTTTATATAAATTTCGTGATCGTATTATCTTTTTGAATGCGTCAAATGATGAGATTTGATAGGATAAAATTCATGAAATTGAAAATAATGAAAACTGAAAAAGTTTTGACAAATACGTGATCGGCCTTCTATATGTGTGAGATTTGCTACATATTATTCACGGGTCACTCCGTAAATTTTGGAAACGACTTTTATCTGACGCGACCTTTTCGTTGAAAACTTTCGATTGACGTTACATAAAAGTTGCTCTTTAAAAAAATTATGGAAGTTTTAAAATTATTGGCAATACAAAACAATGCTGGATTTTTTCGAACATAATATTTGTGAGAATATAATACTGATAATACGTGTTTTAGTACATACAGCATGCACATATACACATACATATATACACGGTTATTTTTCTTAATAATTGATTTCTCAATAATTTTCCCTTCTTTTTCGTTTATTTTTATTTTGTAATGATGTGTACTAAGCGTTGTAATGATATAATCGAATTTTTAAATCTATATTTAATATTTTATATAATTTATATAAAATTATTTAGGTATACGTCTTAGAAGAATTATGTTATTTCCGAAATTTCTGATCTAATAAGCTGCTTTCATATAATTTACTGAGAACTTTGTGAATCTTGACGTGAAGAAACCTTCTCTGGCTTTATGAAGTTGCGAAATATTTTATATTCCCTTAAGATGAAATATTATAGCGGCAGATTTCTTTCTTTCGTTCTTCAAACGTTCAATTTAAAATATTATAGCACAATGCTTCATGACATCTGTACCTTCACGGAACGATTAATTTTACGAAACGTTTGACCTCAATTTATTTGTTAAATTTATATCATTGTAAGAAATTTTATAAATAAATGGAGGCAGATAATAAACTATCATCATAGAATAACTCCTTTTATCTTAAATTTATTGTCGTGAAATATGAACAAGATATGTAGACACACGAAAACCCTATTTTTCACTGAAACTTTTGTTGTTGAAAACAATTTTGTATTTGATCGCTGTAAATCGGCAATAAAGCGACGTGGGTTAATGGTAGTTACATGTTACATGGTAGCATAGATTCACAACAGTTTCCTAGTTCAAACTACTAGAAGTTTAAGCAATATTTTTTTTCGAAAGTTGAGAAATAATTTACTTTATATGTATATTAAATTTTATGAGCAGCTTAGAAAAGCAGAGGGAAAAAATGACAAATAGCAGTTATGGTTGTCAGGAAAAATGTCATAAAACATAAGATAAAGGGTCAGACGTACTGAAGTAAATTTAGATAATCAGAATAGTATTATTTAATTTTACTTAATTTATATAATAAGTATATTTATACATTTTATTATAAAATGATTCCGTTAGCACATATTTTGTGCTAATCTAGTAGCATAATTCAGTAACATAAGCATTAGTCTAGTAATATAATGTTACTAATTCGTATTATTAATATTACGTATAATTTGTATTAATAATATTATAATATTGTATGTCTTATTATATGTTGTATGTATTAATAATATTATAATATTATTAATATTATTTGATTGTAGAATTTCACTCATCTTATATGTTGTTTTTCAATCTTTTTATTCGAATTCGCTTTGAAGACACGATTGCGAAATATTTACCAATGTAATTGCCATATATCATCATATATGCTGCGAAAGCTGGAAGCTCGTTCTATCGAGAACGATCGTTATATCAAGAAGTTATATTTTACAACATGAAAAAAATTCAGTTATAGGAAACGATCGATAAAAGTGTAAATTGCCACAGCAAATCCGGATTATAATAATCCATAATTTAGTCTAGATAATGTAATAAACTTGCCAGTATGTTACATACATAATAAATCTTTTACATGTAGAAGAACATCATAATCCAGTATAAATCTCAAAGATTCTTCAGTTATTTCAGCTTTATATTTTTTTACTTTTTTTTAATTACATAAGTTTATATAGAAAACTTGAAAAAATTTGTCAATATTCAAAGTTAATTTATCCCGAGTTAATTTGTCACAGTTTGAAAGGAACGACATTTATGGAATTTTTAAAATAACTTTTTGTTGACGAAAGTATATTGAGAAGATCTGATTATAAAAAGTTTACTGACGTGTTTATTAACGTTGTAGAGATTTTGCAATTTATTTATAGATTGAAAAATTTTTTTATAATTATATTTTTCTAATAATTTTTTTGTCTTTTTCTAAAATTTTATAATAAAATTTTCATGATTAATATCGAGAATCACGTATTCATGAACTCGCTGTATTGCTTTTACGTGCGAGCGATAGATTTAAACCAACATGAGAATGATAGTTCCACAGAGTTTTCATTAAAAACGCTAGGGGCTGCTATTCGGAAATTTGGTGCATTTATTTGTGAATCTCCTGAACGTCACGGAAGTTCCAATTTATAAGCGGAAAATATAGTGCGACCAGGCTCTGGTAGTATCCGATGGATTTATCGGAGACATAAACTTCCGAACCGAATCGGCCCGAATGAATTGATTGGAATAAACGTTAGGGCCACCTAAAGTAAAATCGCTGATGGTAGCATGATACAGTTTTAAATCTTATATCGTTCGCGAGCACGTTGAACTAAATACACGACTTTTTTCGAAAACTGCTGCCGTCCACCGAATGTGATTATGGCAAGCTTTAAAGCATAGCTGATATTTTTCATGAAAAATTTCACGTAGCTGCAAGGTGATTCTGTAGGAAAGGCTATCTTTTGTTCCCAGACGAACGTAAAGAATATGCACTTTATGTTGGGTCATACTCGCATGATGGATGTCGCGGACTATGAGAGTAATTCTCAAGTTCCTCTGAAAGCTGCGAGCGTGACTGAGAAAAATATAAGGTCTTCTTTTCGAAGGGAAACGTAGTATGAATGAAAATTATCGAATAATATTACAATAGTTACGTTACACGTAAAAAGTAAATGTCAATTGTTATTATTACGGTATCGCTAGGAATAGCACATGTATTTTATTGAGCAAATATTAGTTATGCAAATTTTAGCAGTATGGCAAGTTTACGAGCTTCTAAACGACGAAGATATCTACAAGATGGTAGGCTTTCTCGCGCATTTGCTTATCAAAGACGAATTATGCAGCTTTAATTACGTTTGTAATAAAAGGTGCTCATCCTTAATGACTTTAGAAATGTAATTAACGATGATACTGATTACATCTCATCGCTGATTATCATCAAGACTATTGAATAAAAATCGAAAACCAATACGTCGCAGACAGTCGAAAGATGTTCGAGCAGTTTCCCTTTAATAGCATGGATCACGGTTTGTTGAATTCTCGCTTGGAAGCTTTACTCGATTCGCTCTTTCTGCGCATATAATTTCGCCAGCTCCTCCTCGATTGCATCCTAAACCCTTTCCGTCGGTGCATCGTCGACAGATACGATGCAGACTAGGCCACCTTTTGCCACGCAATTACCTTGGAAATGCGACATTCAAAGAGCTAGGTTTCCTTCCTGTCTACAGCCGACGAAATCTCTTCGGGACGGTTAACTTCCTTTCAATATGTGAAACCTGAATTGAACCGATACAAGAGTGGTTCATTAATTGTCTACGTTGAAGTGTGGCAATTACGTAAGATTCAACGTCAATACAATGTCAGCTTGGTAGTAACGTTTCTATTCGTCGATTATTCTTAGATTGCACCGCGAGAGAGAGAGAGAGAGAGAAGTGTCTTATCTTTCAAAGCGACTAGATATTACATGACTGTCAGATACAGTTGTGAGATTCTGCAATTCTTCGAGGTATCCTGCATCGAGAGATTTTGTAGTATTTATAGACTCTTTTACACGTGCCCTATCATGACAAGAACTTTTAGCGAGAATTTTATACATGAAAATGTCGCGGTAACGAATAAAATTTATGAATTATTTAACATATTCTGTCAAGGTAGAAAACGTTCGTTTATTATTTTGCAATTCAATTCACAGACTTCATGCCTCTTAGCGTTTTTATATGATAATATCTTATACGCTTCGCATATTTAATTAACTAGATTAATTAATCGAATTACTTGTAAAAAAAATCCTTGAGCAGCAGTGGAAGTTAGATGGATTTCCAATCACCATTGGGACGTAGAGGAATGACAGAACAATTTTGACGCGGTTGCTCGAGAATCGTGATTCGTTGCCATTGTATTACAATCGAAACAGACAGTTGCAATACTGCTGTAACGAAACGAACGATTGTGTCATTCGAAATCGGCCGGTTACTATGTGACTCCTGACATGGACAAATTAAATTCGACCACGATAGCGTTCAGAGGGCAGAGAAACTGGTCGCGCTATCGAGCACAAGATTGAGTGTGTCGTGAACGACAAATCGATGGCACGTTTGCTTTGGCGCAGTTGGACTGTGAGTGCTGAAGCTTGTATCATACGGATATAAATTTTTATGACGGCTATGCGGACAAAGCTACGTGAGACGGAAATGCGTCCGCATATTGTGTGAATCTTCATTTCACACGAGAATGGATTAAATCAGAAAAACATATGACAAATAACCATCGGTGTGTCACTAATCAAATATTCAATAAAAAATTATATGTTCAATAAAAATCATATAACAATCGAGCATCTATCACCAGGTATCTTTCTGTTATATCTTTTTAAAGAAACGGATCCGAGATTGTGTCTTTATATAAGATCCCTCTCTTATTGGAAAAATACAGAAGTTAAATCTGCCGAAACCGCGGAGCAAAATCCACTTGACACTTGACCTCTCAATAGATTTATAAATCTATAACCCCGGTTTCTCAGCGCAATCCTTCTTAAAGCCGCCCTACGTTGACTTACGCATGCACTCCTATCGATCGTTTTATGTAAAAGAAAAAGCATAGCTTTTACGAAAGATTAATAACAAGTATATAAAGATGAATAAAATATGGAATGAAATATTGCATATACATATATATGTAACATCATCTGACTTTTTGATACATCTATCAAATAAAAAGTGTACATTGAACATTGCTTAAGACCTTTGAATGTTGAGTAATTTATCAAAGATTCGGGTGTAAGAGGAATCACTTGATGGAACGAACGCATACATATTTATGGCGATCTTACGTTCTTCTTATCATTTCTCTATCTCTAACGTTACAGATGTATCTTGACGATATATTTGCGAGATAATATTTTTATCTGGCACGCGATTTATACATACATAATAATATGTTACGTAAACAAGATTCCCGACTTTACTACACCGTTGTTGTGTACTATCACGTTCCTCTTCGAAACGCGATTGCGAGAAATACCCCAAAGAAAACTCCAAATGCATTTATTCCTTATATAGTAGCTCCCGCAAGAGTGGTTGATCTGCACAGTCATTTAGGCTTAGCGCATCCACGGATCTGAGCTCATTACACTGCAGACATACACAAACAGTTACTCAATACACACACAGACACAATACACACATCTGTTTTTACCTTCCTCTGGACGCAGTTATCGCTCCGTCCTACTCGTTTGCTTCCATCGCGCGGGATTGCTCACTCGTGTGCGCGATTCGTTCATACATAATAGACTTGCATTCTACACGCGTTATTTTGTTATTTGGCCGAATTGAGCCTTGACAAAGGCCAGGTGCCAGTTATTTTGAGGAAGAAGAAGGAAGAAGTTTATTCCTTATGATTATTCCTTGTGATATCTATATATACATTTTTTCCAACAAATAAAATTAATTTTACTCTTTAATTGCTAAATTCGGTGCGCGATAATAATATATTAATCGAAATTAGTTCGAAATATACATTTTTTATTGGGTAAAAATTTATCTTAATATAATTTTTTTAATAAAATATTGGATATATCAAAATGATAATAAAGTTGGTGCAATATTTTTTTTGCTAAGTACTGCGTACAGCATATTGCTGTATACGCAAAATCACTGCGCTATCATTTGCATGTCACAAGCGAAAAAGGTGTGGCGTGATCCCTGCATGTGTTATGTTATTTTTCAAAACTTGTCAAATACCTTATCACATCTTACGCGAGTATTAAATCCATATTTTATATATATATACGTATATAATGTTTATATACTTTGCATGTGAAAAAAGAAGAGAGGCAAGAAAATCGATATCATCTTTGGTTACTCAGAGTTATGATGTAATGTTGAAATTTCGTTGAAAGGCTCGCTAAAGTGCAAGCACCTTTTGTTAAGTTTTTTTTTAATTTTTTTGCAGGTTAAGAATCACTATATATATCGGCAAACTTTGTGCTTATTCATGTACTTGAAATTGCTTTTTTTTATTAGGTATGCTTCGAAAATCGATCATCAGTTCGTTACTTCGCGAACGATGTGGTTGTCTATTTGCAATTGTTGGAGTTTCCGATACAAGTTGAGAAGAAAGGAAGTCTGATTTGCTCTAGATTCTTCGTTAGCAAGTTTTACGCCAATTCCTCATGAAACTTAAATTGGTGCATGGTCAAATTTAACAGATACTTTTTTCCAAACTTTAATATTTATTATCTAAATATATATTTTATTAATATATTTGTTCCTATGAAAATATGCATTTCGATCATCATTAGATATTAGTGATATTTATTTAATGCAATGTGATATTTTTCCGACCTGGAAACTAAAATTTCTGTCTCGAAATAATCTTAGTTACTTTTTATTTTATGAGACTCGTGCCGATATTTATGATGTGATACAAAATGGATATACATGCTTACTAAATCAAGATAACTTATGTGATAAAACATAAAATATCTGTTGACTTAGGTTTTCCTTTTACAGCATTTCACACGCAATGAATTTGAATATAGAAAGATATATCAAGAAGAATGTTTTAAAACAGATTATTCTACTAAGTGAAAAGGAGTACAGCATAAAGCAAAAAATAATCTTATATATTTTTTTATTCAATTACATATTTTATCGAACACATTTATTAACAAATGCATTTGTTAATTTGTTATAGAAATTTAATACAACTCGCGGCAATCGTATCAAAATGGAGTGGAAAGATAATTATTATTAGAGAACCATAAGCTTAATCATATAAAGATATTATAATATGCAGCAAAGGATGTTTACACATAACGAGATGCTTTCTGAAATTCACTGATATATTTATGTGAATCTCAAGAATACAAACAGAGATGTGTATACAGAAAGATTCTATCTTTCTTGTATATCATTTCTCTGCTATCTTCATATTTCAAATTTGCAACATTATTTGTAATACAACGGGATGAGACTGTTTATCAACCATAGTCAATAGATATAAGATTTTTCATAATAATGTTGACATACACACGTCGAGGTTCCCTATCATATCGTTCAAATTTTTAAGTTTCCAATCTCAAGTTATTATTAAAAACGTAAAGTTAAACAATAATTGTTTTCTTATTTAAAATATATTGAACAATATTAATTTGCAAGCTATATGTATTTCCTTCGGACGAATCTTCTCATTTTCGGTTTCCGTAGTTTTTAGAAAATGCATCGACGTATGGCATGTTCGTATGCATTACATGATCTGCGACGGTATTCTCTTTGCACCGTGTCGTTCCATCTTGCTGATTCGCTAGCAGCGTCGACATGGGATGTCTGTATGTATTTTTACTTTTTTTCTTCTCTTTTTTGAACTGATGAAGTCCATCAGTCTGGAAGTGCGGGGCGAATACATTACTATTTCGCAAAAGATATTATGAAACGCCAATATTTTATCTCTCGTTGCTCCCGAAGCTGTGGACTCACCTGTAAAATGCGTATGTATTACTGGAAGAGCTACCTCTCGCGGGATTCATTTGTATCCTTAAGAGACCACGAGACATACAGCTTCTCGGAGAGAGCAGTATATACCTACTTCACCTAAGTTAGCGTAATATGACTACCATATAAATAACGCTGTGTTAGCGTCACGTGTAAGCTTTTCTATTTGCAAAAGATTCTAATCCTTCAATTATATTATCTAAGCAAAATTGCTGTGTCTCGCGCAACTTAACAGATGAATTTTAGCAACTAAATTGTGTCAAAATTATTTGTCATTTTACTTGAATTAACTTTATTTGCATTTTTTACTATTGCACATGTGCACCCTGTATTTTGCATCATGTGTACCCTGAGAATATTCCACGATCTATGCGACAGTATATGATACATAAGAGAGCACGTGTTACCGCTATATACTTAAAAGGGTAAAAGGATTGAACTTTTTTCACTTAAAGGAAGAAAAAGGTGCGAAGGTTTCCATTCCCCAGGAGAAAAAGCTACTATCTCATAGCAAAACGAAGGCTAAATGAAAAAGCCGGAGATAGAAGAAAGTAAAGGATGACCATATGTTCAATATACTCTTCACACGCTCAACTTTTATCTTGGTTCTCTAATATGTATCTTTTACAATCATTCAATTATTTTCGATATTGTTTCTTATTATGACGTTTATATAATTCTAACAATTTGTTCGCATATAATTGACAGATTAAAAGCTAACTATTGATTTAATCACAAAGAAAGGAACATAATAAATTTTTTATTATATGATATCATTTTTATAATCCACGAACATAAACGATGATTATTTTAGAATGGACTATAATTCACTATCAAACTTTCAAGTAGTCTCAACACATTAAAAATAGAATTCTTTCATGATTAATTTGTAAAACATAAGACGACAAGAACTCACTTCATTGTATCTATGTAAAAGTAAGTTTTTTTATAGATGTTCCTAAGGAAGAAAAACGAGAACGGAGTCGATAAGGAAAATTAAAATCGTCGAAAGAACTTTGGTGGTTGTCGACTGGTTTTAGTTCTTTTCGATCGATATGACACGAATAAAAAAGTTTAATAGCTGTGGGTGGAGTAGGTGGGACCCTCCCCCCAAAGAGAAATGACTTCGTATCGTACGTCAGTGTCAAGTTGTATGAAAAAAATTCGACTATTTAAATTGACTCGTATTCAATGCCACACTGCCACACTCTCCAGGAAAGAAATAGCCTGCCATTTGGCCCCTTTATTTGCTGGGAAAAATCTAGTTGAAGTTTGAATTTTGTATGACTTTTTCATTTCGCATATTGCAATTGAGGCACTCATAAGTCGGATATCGGATACAAAAGAATCTTTTATTAATTTCAGGCATATAAGAAGGAAAAAATGTTTCTTTTTATAGCACCACATGCATTAATCAAGTGATGTACTATTAAAAAATGTATAATTATGAATTTGCATGAGAATAGAGAGAAAGAGAGAGGTGATTTTTTACATATGCAAAAGATATATTTTAAATGTTTCTTTTATACGTATTTTTCCATTGTTTTTTAACAACCTTTTAATTTCTCTCTTGATTAGTTATTTAAGATGAGTTATTTAACATTGCCACGTCCACTAATAATGTGAAAATATTCTCTTAAGAAGTATCTCTTTTTTTCTAATATTTCGCATTTATTTGCTTGCCTCGAGTGCCGATGTGGCCGTGTAAAGTGAATCCTTGTTTATGATGTCGGGTATGTACAATAGAACGCCAAATACCGCCGCAAGCGTATATGCATGCCTCGGAGGAAACAGCGAAGTCCGGATGTACCTTTGTCAAAGTATCGCCGCAGGGAATAGATGTAGATTAACCGAGTGTCACCTTTCGATTGAATATTTAACTAGCGTAACTAATTACTTCCAAGCAAATGCAAACATTGTCCATAGGGAAGCCGTTAGAAACAACGATTGAGATCTGTATTACAGATGTAAAATATAAGTTGGAGCACGGTGCTACGATGACTAGAAAATAAATCGAATTTCAAAACTTATATTTCTTTCGGATATATATATATATAACTTATATATATATAAATATATATATATAATTCAAAACTTATATTTCTTTCGGATATATATATATATATATATATATATATATACAGAGTGTCAGAAATAAAAGGACCCACACGAAAGTTGGAGGTAGAGCGGGTCAAACCGAGAAGAAAAGTCATGTACCATTT
>VBVR01001784.1:0-27210 GCA_011638315.1 Tetramorium parvispinum | reverse complement strand
GCGCTATATATTTCCCGCCAGTCATCGTCGTCATCCTCTATCGTAACGGAGAAACACCGGAACGGATGGTCGTTCCGAGAATTTTACCGCGTTGTATCCCCAACCAGTTCCGCGACCCCTCCTGATTTTCCATCCCATGATATCAAAGGAACAGCCATCTATCTTCTGAAGACTGACAGTCTCGAGATTTAAGATTCCCTCGAAACAGTTTTGACATATAATATCCTGATGTCATATAATAAGTAAGAGATATCAAGTAATGTAAGTGCGAATATAAATTTGCAATTTGAAATAATTTTTATACAGGATTTTAAGAGTTTTCCCGCACAATTTTTTTTCATAAAGCTATTATTCGCAATATCATTATAGGCATTCGGAAATAAATATATAGAATTAAAAACAAAACAGTAGTAATGGCAAATGCCAATGTAATATGAGTTGTAGCGCCAAAAAAGATTCGTACGAAATCTTTGCATTTGCATTTGCATTTAGACAATTAGTCGTTAAATTATCGGTTACTCTACCGCGTGATCAAGATAAAATGTTTGACTGACTCATTCGCCCATTTTATTACATTTTTCGAGATAGAGATATTTCGTAAGATTCGTCATATATTATACCAGTGACCTCCGTTTAGCATTCCGAGGTATTTCTTTGTTGATGAAACTTTGATGGGATTTAATATCGTCTTTTTTGCCAAAAGGTATTAATCGCGGTACTAAACATCTTATTAATTGAGGTCTTAAATTACGATTTAATTATAAT
This sequence comes from Tetramorium parvispinum, assembly GCA_011638315.1. NCBI lineage: Eukaryota > Metazoa > Arthropoda > Insecta > Hymenoptera > Formicidae > Tetramorium > Tetramorium parvispinum. Next base: position 26,445 of record VBVR01001784.1, on the reverse strand, counting down.
TTAGGGGATCATATATAAACGATACTGAAGAGAAGAGCTAACGGTGCGGTCGTTAAGGGCACGTAGGATATCTTTCCAGAATGTGGAGGTTTTATAGAGCGTCGCCTGTCAGTGACCGACGATTTACTAATGACCTTCAGTTTACGGTAACGAGCACTACACGACTAATTAACGTGCTTTAGTACGCCATTCTTTTTGCAAGCTCATAAAAGCAACAACAAAATATCCGCAAATATCCAGAATGCAAGCGTAACGTGCGTGGGTTTGCATTAATATTTATGAATTATTCAATAGCCATTAATTATCGTTGCATCTATGATTAACTTGTTGGCGGACAGAATCGCGTCTAATTGCGAAAGAGTTTTTCGATTAGAAAAGACTTTTTTTCGTACTTTTATAAGGATAGGGAGCAATTTTAAATGATTTTGTATCAATATATAATAAAATTAATTAAAAATGAAGGAATTAATTCTACTTGAAATGGTCAGCTTCGAATTCAAAAGGATTCGATAGAGATATTTGTCAATACAGCTCGTAAGTCTTGTCCCCGTTGCTTTGTATTTTAGAAATGGTAGAGTTAAGAATTTCGTCAAAAAAGCAGCGACTCAAAATTCCTCACGTCTCAAACTGGAAAAATATAAATTATTCTTAATTTCTGATAAAGATATATATCCTATTAAGATATATTGTCGGAAACTCCTCGAATCTTGAGCGGTGTAATATATGTATCCTTTATATTCTTCTACTTTGTTCGCGGTCTCCAGGTATTCGAGACATTAACATAATCCGAGAGATCGGAGTCAACCGGGATGAATCGGGACGTCGCGCCGCGCCGCGCCGCGCCGGAGGGAGCGTCGCGGCGCGACACGGCGCGGCGCGGAGATTAAGAATCGCGCGCGTAGAGAGAGGGTAGAGCGGGCCCTCTCGCGAAGGAAGGAAGGAGGGGAGCGCTGATAGAGGCGATCGGCTCTCAGATCAGCTGTGAGAGCGGCGTGGCGCCGTGTGCCGCGGCTCTGACCCGCTGTCAGTTGCCCGAGCCCTGTGCTACGGTTAGGACCGCGAATAATCGTCACCTTTTACACGACGACGCGTCGAACTAGCCACGGGCCGACCGCGCCGCGCCGCGTCGTCCTCGGCAGCAAGCACGTCCTTCACGTCCCCGTTACGAGATCGGCGATCGGGCGAGCGATCGACGGTAATCGGCATCCGAGAGAGGCGAAAGGCCAACAGCGCGGGGAGCAGCGATCGAGAGCGAGTGTGATCAACCGTAATCCGACCTCCGATCGGACCTCCGTCCGCGAGGGAGAGATAGCTTGGCATGTCGTTAAATCGTTAGTCAATAATCATCTATTACTACGGGCTATCGGCAAATTTTCCGAGCGAGCGTGTCCTCCCTCTCTCTCTCTCTCTCATCGGGAGTCGCGAATCGCGGAGAAGGGCAGTTCGATTTAAGGGGCGGGCGTGATTTGGTGATCCTCTTCTTTTTTTTCCTCCTTTGTGTGACGTGGAGAAGTGAACATCAGGCCTCCGACTGCCGAGGAGTCCCCGCGGGTGGCGCGAACCCGGGGAGCTGCGAGCTGACGACGCGTCCAGGATGGTCTGGTAGAGGAGAGCGAGCAACCCCCTCGTTCGAGAGCGCGAGAAATGGCGTGCGGCATATCGGTCGACGCGATCGCCACGAGCACGGTGCTTCTCCTGCTGGTAAGCCCCCGCGTATTGCTATTTTACGAGCGATCGGACCCCGAGAGGTCGATAACGCGCTTTCACGAGGGCGCGGGCGTAGTGGCGATGGCGACGGTGGTAGGCCCAGAGTTTCCTACTATCGTCTGTCACGAACGTCTACTTGCTACTTAAAGTATCTCCACTTTACGAGGCTCTCTACGGTCGGATAGTAAAGCGTTTCTTAAAAATTAGAAAAATAGATATGGAACGGATGGAGCGCGTGATCTCGTTGGAGCCATCCAACGTGAAACACAATGAAATATTAGAATGATAAAAATAATGCAATGTCATGAAGTAATTATATGCTTGTTAGCTATGAGATCTGTAATATCATGTTGGCTTTCGTAAAATCCCAACGCGTGTACCTTCGTATGCAGAGTGGCATTCACACACGGCGCGTGCAACGTGTCGACTGGTGTACGTGGCTGGAGTCAAGGATAACGTCGTTATCTAGCCCGTGCCCGCTATACTTACATCGAGTATACCTGGCGGATACATGTAGATACACAATAAACGTCGCCGTCGCGGGCGAATGCTACTTTCGTTATGCAAGCGCGGAATGTTAACTTATCGCGATCCCTGCAAGCGATCATGCGCTTTTTCTTATATAATGTAACGTAAGATGAGACCAACGCAAAAATTTCGCGAGCCATACGTTTTATAGACGAGAGGAAGAAGAAAGAGAGATAAGGAATAAAGTTTATGGTATTTACATAAGTTTCGGCAACGTCAAAGTGAACCCAATTAATGTAATCGGATAGCAGAGTATGCCAAATCTGAATTAATCTCACGAATGAATAAATTATTTTTAACTGAGCAACTAATTTGTAAGTCATATTAGATAATTTATGAATAAGGTAAGATATAAATAAGACAAGTTATCGGAAGTTGATATTAAAATTGGAATAACTGGAATGATTTATAGAGATACATATTTATAGATAATATTTATACACATTGGATAGCTTGGTTTATATCTTAAGTTGTTTTACAGTTTTTGATTTAAGACATTTTGATGAAACAGAATGAGTTCTCAAAGACCATGTTCCTTCGCAACATCGAAGGAATTTATAAATGGATAATCGTTCGTAAAATAAATGTGTACATGTGTTGCGATTCGTACGAGTACAGTGTTAATTTCCTGATCGTGTGTATAATCATTAGCAGATTATAAATAATTAACAATAGGGACATACTACTGGTATCTCGAGATTAATTTTAAAGGGATAATGGCATTAATAAAGTCTTCCAGTGGTATTAATAATATATTTAATTATATCAATAATTATTACGAAATCAATTTCATTGCTCCTAAAGGATACAGTATTTTCTCTTTTGAGAATTAGAGAGATCGCAGACGTAAATAATCATATAAATTTTTAATTTTTTGAGATAAATTAAATATATTTTCTACATTAATGTCGAATTTTCAGATGAAATAAATTCACAATAATATACAAAGTTTTTTTGCATGTTTCATTAGGATTTAATTAATAATGTATTTATTCGACCGTAATGAGTTATGTGCTCGTTATTCATGGAGTTGGTTCAATTAATCAATCGAGATTATTTATATTTTCCTTTTCACTTATATTGACTTTTTGCTTCTTTTTTTGACAAATTAAAGGTCCTATCACAAATTACGTGATTGTACATCGAGCTTAAAGCGCGAAATATTTCGCATAAATGTATTAATTATCGAGCCAGCGGTACTATGAACCAGAGATTCAATTAATTAATGTATGACATTTACGGCAATGCCAATCGCAAAGTGATCCGGTTCTTAGCAACTGGTTTGTTCGCGCGAATGTTTCTTATGGGATGGAAGCGCAGCATTTCGAACGCACATTTCGCGAGGCATCTGAAATGCAGGGCGCATATGATCGTGATCCTTTTCAGTAGTCTGTCATTGAAGAATCCTGCATGATAATGCGAGATTTATGGATGCATAAAATACAATTCGGAATACATAGACTTGAATATATTTATACGTAAAGGAAATAACTAATTCACTAAATTCGTGGTTTGATTTAAAAATGGACGTAAAGTATTACATTTGAAATTGAAAATAAAAAAATCGAATGATAACATTATATACATAAAATCGTACAATACAGACATGCTAAATAATAATGATATAAAAAAATTTATTTTTAAACAAATTTGAGAATAATTTTGAAAATATAAAATTGAAAATACATGTACAGTAAAGTTCCCTTAAAATATTTAAAAATGGCGTCTATTTTACTTAGAAAATTAACTTACAATATAACAGTGAAGAAAGACTATAAAATTGCATTAAAAAAATTAAAAACGTGCTAGAATCATTTTGAATCTTTTTATATAAAATTCTTTAAGCTGAACAGCTTTCGTTTCTGCGTATCGAATACATAACCATTTGACTTTCGTCCTATATGGGTTTACATCGTGTACATTGGAGCTATGTAGGCGGATGTATCTAAAAATTGCGAGCTTAAAGTGCAATAATTTATCTATAAATGTACGAAAAGTTAACCATTACGGCGCTCACGAGAAAATCATTTGGCCAAGGCCAATAGCTTCCACTTAAAAAAAAAGGTCCTTCTCTTAGACGGCCAGCCATCTAATACCATGATTACATACGTAATCCTAGCACAATCCGTGCACAAACATGCGTGCCACCACGATGCGACATCGTGTAAGGCACACACAGGCATACAAAATGTCTTTTATCTGGCATCTCGTTTCGACATAAATGCATTTTCCGAAGCTGATTCGCGTTACGTTCGTTATTCTGGAATCTTTATGGAAGTTAATAAGAAAAACATCGTATAACTTAAACAAAACTTACTTTATGTTATAAACAAGCTATTACACTAAATCCGACATTCTCTCGCTGACATATCGGATTTCGTAGATTTAGCTTTTTTTCCACAAACCCTTTCTGTAATTGCTAACATTAAAGCGTATATGGATTAATAATGTTGAAATCTCGAATCCTGCCTTCCATGTGCTGCGTTAATTAAGACGGAGCCCTGAGGAAGCAAGTAGCAGGATGAACGAAACTGTACTGACGACACCACGGGATGTCCGAGCCTTTCTTAATGCACAACGCCGGCCGAGGCAGTCTCTTTTAATTAACGCGCCCGCGCTCCGTTACAAAGGTCCAAGGTAATTGGATAATGAGCGGTTTAAGAATCAATGCTACTTGTAAGACGTGCGGATTTAACCGGGACCGGAAGTGACGGAAATCAATACAGTAGCAATCTTTCGCTTAATTAAATACGTGGCGAGCAAAAATCAATGCAAAAGTAAAAATACATTGCCCGTAACGTTAACATAAGCTCCGAGTCCGACTGATGATTCTGATAAAATGTAAATATTCTATTTTTTGCCATCTTTTTCCTCTTGCATCGTCGCAAGTAGCGGCGACGCGTAAATGACTGATGGATGTAGCTCTTCCATTCAGTTTCAAGATTAATAAAGATTTTATTGAATGTGAATATATTATACCTTGTTATGTTTTCAATATAATATATGATACACGTATATATCCCTTTGTGTCTCCAAGGTGAGGTTTTGAAGCATAGTTACCCCGATCTGTCCATTCTTTAATACGTAGCATGATGCATTCACGTGCATAATAAGTTACGAAATTGCCGCTGCGCGATAAATCCGCCGTGCATTCTACGCCATTACATCCGATGAGAGTCACGAAAAGAAGCGGGGATGTGAACTCGATGTTTAAATACCGATTTACACTGTCTGAACGCAGTGTCGTTTAAAAAATTGTTTTCAAAACGAGAGACGCCCGTGTACGATACAAGTGGCTTTCCGGCGGGGGGTAGACACATAAACATATCTCTCCAACAGAGAACGAAGAGAAATTTACGATTTCGCATAACGGATGAAAGACCGTTTTCCACGTGCGCCGCGACACGTAATTCTCGTTCGCGGTTATTGCGACCCAAGGTCACGGTCAAGCGGGATAACGCTAGGCTCCCAGGCGATCGGCATACTGTTTGCAGAATTTATGTTCTACGCTTGTCTTCTCTCTCCCTCTCTTTCTCTGTCTCTTCTCTCTTGTTTGCATAGTGGCTTGCATAGTTATTATAAATCATCAATCGCGATTGACGACCCTTTATGCACCTTTGAACTCCTTTGATTACTAATTCTTTTTGAATCCTTGGAATATTTACAGCATTTCGATTACACTTTACCCGAAAAGGGTTGTAAAACTTTTATTCGCTAGAATTTTGTACTCACTGAACTATATTTCATGTATGTAATATTCCTTTTATAAATAATTTCTTTTATGAACATGAAATTTTATAGCGTTTAATCCTTCAGTAGGCGCGTGAGGTGTATTTTACACCCCCAGACTTTTATTTTTCTTAGATTTCACATAAGCGTTCCGAACGCATTTTAGTATAGAATCAATTGTTAACAAGAAAACGTTAAAATTAAAGGTCCGATTTGTTTATATGTTCTAAGATATATGCACGAATGAATAATATTAAACAAAAAATGAAAAATAATTAGTTTATTATTTATTTTATAGTATAAATAATGTGGGGTGTAATTTACACCACACGCACCTTCTTACGTTTTAAATTTTGGCGCGCCCACTGAAAGGTTAAGAAATTAATAAAACGCCATTTTTTTTAATACTCGTTTGTTATTTTCGAAAAAAAGTTTGGCATTTTTCTCAATGTAAATTAGTACAGACTCTGTGACATATTAAGAAGAAAGAGAAGGTGCGTATTTTCGCAGAACGGCAGCAGAAGTTCCTCATAATTTTTTAATTCAGGCGTGCTTGATATATTCTCGATGCCATGCGCATACAAACGGTAGCATTGATAAAGGGATCAGTGATTTATACGTGAATTTCTGTGCCTGCTGGACACTCACGTGTCGCATCTTCAAGATGCGAGAATACAGGATCGTTAATATGATTTTTATTAACGTATGCGATATGATTTCTTGACTTTACTGGATTCATATGGTTATTTCATGAATTAAATCATTATTATAAATTATAATTAATAAGCTTATGCAACATTTCGAAGACCGATTTTTCGTATTTTATTGAAAAAATTTGTCAAGGCTTTCCGAAAAGAAAATGTTTTAATTTTTGTCATTAAATATCTTAATTGTATATAACGGAGCGATAAATATTTGTTATACGTTCTGATCGCATATCAACATTAAGTAACTTTTATTATATGTATATTCATATATATGTAATATAATTACATTCAAATATATAATAGTTTCGAGTGGAAATAACCATATGAATCCAGTGGAAAAAGCCGCGATCGAAGATACGAGACAATCATCACCGCAAGACGCCCTCCATAAAGGATGTTATCTAGAACTCGAGAGAGAAAGAAACTTTTTGCACAATAAAGTTCCAGGTTGAGGCGCGTGCTCATTGTTACAAGAAGCTATCCACAAAACCGGTCCAATGATAGAAAATTTATCGCTCTCGCCTCTCACGGGCGCCGCGTCAGAGCGTGGAAGCGTTGCAACGGTACCTACATAGAACCAGGCATATTGTGGAAGATTTTGTCGGGATTGCCGAATAACTTACAGAAAGCGCGTGCCACCGTTCTGCAAACTGTGATTGCGATCGCTAACGATCAGAAGAAAATTGGTGTAAAAATTGCGTGTCAGCCACTGAAATTCTCGTCGTGGAATCTAGGACAACATGAGATATTTTGCAGTAAAAATTTCGTTCTCGGTAAAACGATTATTTCCGTTATATTGCGAAATTTTCATGCCCTATATAGCACTTAAAAACGTACGACGAAACGTGTAGAATATTAAAAGCGCAAGAAATAGAGCGAAAATGAAAATTCATAAAAAATTCATTTTACAGCGAAATATATGTATTTAAAATCACGAATGTTATCTCTTTCTTACCATGATATAAAAAGTATTACCATTCTTCGAAGTGAAATGAAGGGCTAAAAAAGCTATTAACGTAGTTTAAAAAAAATTTTTCTTTGTCAAGAAGAAATACCAGTCAAGCCAGTATTTGCATCTCGAAAGAATGCAGTTACTTTATTCGAAAAAGTGAAACATATGATTTTTCTACGGTCTTTTCTTGAATTAAGCACACATCAACGATAATATGGATTAAGTGGATGCCTAAATCGTGTCTCAAGAATCTCACAGTACCTTGTCGCAGATTGCACTATCCATGCATTGGAATCGTCGTTCCAAGAGATATCGTGGCGCCGCTGTGTCGATCGAGCCGCTAGTCAGAAGTAGCGAAAGACACGTTAAACTATCGCATCATCGTTTAGCACATACCACTGATGAATAAAAAATATTTCTATCAATGAAACTTTTGCGCCAAGTCGGTATTCTTAACACGAAAAAAAAGACTTTCGCGATTATTTATTAAAATAATTCAAGATACAATAACGTTTATTCTGAAAACTCTTCAGCCATTGAGTGCTCTCAACGTCTCACCTCTTTCGCACTTAAAGCACTTTATTTTGCATTGTGTAATTTGATCGATCGTCAAGAAACTATAGTAACTAGAGATGAAGACGAATGATTCGCGCAATTCTGCTTAGTGACCAGCCTCGGTAATTTCAGAACGGTTGGTCTGTAAATCTCCCGACATGTAAAAAGCAAACCCTTTTGTACCAGAGTTGTCGCGAGTACGCTCGTCACAATCTTGGACTCTATTGAAGCATGAATAAAGAAATGGCTTGGACAACGTTTGAACAAAATTATTTTTAAATAATATTTAAATAATTAAAAAAAATATATATACATATACTGTCTGAATAATTATTTAAAAAATAAGTTATGTATGAATATTCAAAATATATTTTATAATTTTTTAATACATATACATATTTTTCTTTTCTTTATTTCTGTTTAAATAAATTTGTTATTTTATTCTATCTTTATACGCAAGAAATGTATCTTGCAAATTATTTTTTATTTTACTTACGACACCTTTAAAAATAATCATCTCATCAAAGGTTTATTAAAATGTAGAAATTACTAAATTATCAGGTTTCAAAATTACATAAGTGACATAAATCACAAGTTTTCTACCCTATATTCAGACAAGACAATACCGCGTTAGAATGTGATTATATTATTGCAGTCAGAATGATAATGTCATAGACGATTGCGAAACTTCGATGTACGCTTTGCTGATGGAACTAAATCACGATTAACAGAGAAGGTGCATTCGCGAAGAAATGCTTACGGAACCCGTTTCACGGGAATGATTCGACTAATCGCGCGATACCGTACGAGCAGAGGAAATACAGGAAAGATAGCTCTGTTGTGTGTCTCGAAATACCGTTAACGGATATAAAGACGCGCGGAATTCACGTTGCATTGTGACGAAGGCACGTGTGAAGCACGATGGTGCTTCGATAACGGTACACTGGAACAGATAGAGAGCGCCGGCTGGAGCGGCTTGCGTGCCGTTGTCCCATCTCCACAAAAATAGTAGAAAAAAAATGTAGCAGTTGCACAAGGTTATCGATGGCATTCGTTCGGTTCGAACTAGAAGCGAATCTCCGCCACATCGTAAATTCCATCGGTTCAAAAACGCGTAATAAAAAGTGACCGCTTGATGACTGATGGCGTGAGAACGAGAAATATAATATTCGATTAACGACACAAAAGTGAGACTAAAAAATATGATTATATCAATTACATTGATATATATCGTTGCTTATGTTTGAGGATGTTACAAAAAACCGAGATCGGTAATGAGAAACGGATTGTCCGATTCTCTTGTTATTTTGTTTCCTTTTTTCTATTTTAAATGCCGTGCCGGTAGCCGCGTTATTAACAATAATTTCACGTTTTGTCGATGGATATTATTACATGCGCCTTTCAGAGACGGAGAAGAGATGAGAATCGGATTTACAATGATTCCGATATCGTGGACTGCAAGTGGCGTAAGTATATCAGCCGGGTGTGAATTATCGTTGGCCGACGGGACAATAATAACGAATGACATGTCAGATTCTCAAGGATCTTGTGATATATTATCCCACGTCGCCTCGTGATAGCCGTTCATCGAGACGCGTCGTTAATGTGTCTTTAATGAATCTTTTTACACTCTTGAATATTTGATCGAGACACGGAGTGCTGAACAATTTCTTTTCTTGCTTTTTACCAATATTAGTTATTTTTTTGTATATCTCAGAGTTGTAACAAGCAATCTTGCGATGCTAGTCCTCAACTGTAAAGTTCTCAATTTGTTGTAAAATTTGTTGTAAAATTGAGAATTTTACAGTGGAGAGACAGAATTCCTATAAATACCGAAACGTTTAACCGTATCGTTATTCTGGGGAGGCCAGCCTGCGGAGAACGAATCACATTCTGTGCGCTCTCATCCAATTTCCTGTGTGGTTAATAGAAAATTTCCGTTAACTTTTTTTATGAAGCAAAGAGAATGCTTCTCCCTGTAGCTTGACGCGTCACGTAGTTCCTGTCACACAATTAATTCGTCATTACAATTAATTGAAACAACAACACGGTACCAGACGACGATAATGTTATCATCTCCCCTTCGCATTTCCTTATCGCCAATTTCTCCCCCTCATTCACAAGCTCGTCTCAACAACTAATGCTATTATTTTAGAATAATATAATATTGTATATTAAATTTGAATTCTCTTTCTCTCTCTCTCACTCTTTTGAATAGATCAACAGATAATTTAATTCTTTTTTTTTTAATTTCTTTCTGAAGCCGTGAAGGCAATATTATTAATATTTTCCTGCTTATCGCTATGCATTAAAACTAAAGAACTTATCTGAAATTTCTCAAAAAATTATATAGGGGGATCGCTTTTAATACCCCGAACGAGACCTGAAGCACGATTTCGCATTCCGCTAATGTCGTCACTCGTTCGAAGGAGCCTCGTCCTGCATGTGCGAAACTTTCACTGTCAGGATAACTCAAAAGACAATACGTTCTCGCACATATGTATTGTGTCGATTTGGATGGCGCCAGATATTTTTAAACAGGACGATAACAGCGGGTTTCGACCGACCGGATTCCAACCAGTGATGTTAGATCCTGTCCTCGGTAGCATCTAGTAACATGGTCACATGACCACACCAAGCTACATACCGTGTAGCTGAGCGCTCACCTACACGGTATGTAGCTTGGTGTGGTCATGCGACCATGTTACTAGATGCTACCGAGGACAAGATCTAACATCACTGATTCCAACTGAATTACTATCTCGAACCAGAAGGAACTTACCTTGTGAAATCAAGATCGGAGGGAAACGTTCGCGTTACGCTAACACGCGATTTGTCTCGCGGCAATAGGGTTAAACGATATTGATAGTTTTTAAATTAATCTTAAAGCAAGATTAACAAAAACGTTTACAAATCCGAAAAAAAACGGAAATTTTTCATGTAATATTTTTGATAGGTATGTTATATTTACAGAAAACGAACATTATAGCAAATATAATTTACGTAAACATGTATAAGTTTAAAATACATTGGCTTCATTGGCGAGAAAAGGTTGAAAAAATATTTCGTGAATTAGTTTGCAATTCAAGATATATAAGAAAGAAATTCAAGTCGTAATTCGGAATACATGAAATAACATTCGAATCTTTAATGTTATTTTTAGGTTGTCGAAAGTGGGCTGACGTTGTGTAATGAGTAGGCACAATTTAGTTAACGAACCTTTCGTTTCGGTGCTGGTCCCGAATTATTAGAAATATATAATACGATCAGCGTTTCACCCACACGAAATTTTACGATCGCTGCGGATCTATTGAATGAGGACAAAGCTTTGTTAGAAATTCTACCTACGTTCGTATCATAATAAGTCAGCGATTCTATCAGTCGCGATGCATTGTTTGTGCGAATGTATCAACCTTTGACTGGCACCCGCGTGACATCGAGCGATCTATTAATCGTTGCGAAATGCTGAAATAGATAGCCGGCATCGAGCGATTAAAGATTCAATCGGGAGACAAGCGCCGTCTGATCAGTATTCGATTAAAATTATAGCTTATGTGAATCTAAAATCCTTCTTCGCAGCGTGTGCTTTCATAACGAGATTATTTTAATCGTGAAAGAGCGTATTAAATTTTCGATATTCTTTACAAATACGAGTGGCTGAAGAGTTATCTGAAAATACATAATTCCTTTTATGAGAATACTAAATGATTCTCGGACTAACTTCATAGCTCATTACTAAGTGCACGGTTAACGTAATTCACGAGGGATCATATTAATCCAAATGACATTTCTTTACTGGACAAGCATCATTAATTCTGGATAATTGTAATGTATAGCATTAGCCTAACAATTTAACTTACCAACGTACGTAAGAATCTCACATTAAGAGGCTTTAATCGTGGAGCGCTTATCGCTCGCGTCATTTGCATGCAACGTTTCTCAGGCAGATCGTCGATCATAAATTTTTCCGGAATAACATCCCGCAGAAAATACGACAGCGCGTAAAAATTCTCGTCTCCCTGCGAAACAGGTAAAGGGCCCGGCACAAATTCCCTCCCTCCACCCCTTCTCCCCGAAGCTGTAAAACATTTGTCGGCGAAGAAATCAGGTAGGAAGGGTGAGAACTGGCGCTATTAATAGAATTGTGCTTATCTCATCGGATTCTATATATAGCCACAGGGTGCAGTTTCACGAGGGGGTGTGTGTCGACGAACAGATTATCTGTACCGGTTTTCTGGTATGCCGCGTGTCAATCGTCCGACGAGCATGCAGACGTTTAACCATATATAGGGTGATGGTAACCGTGTCGAAAACACGTACTCCGAAAGCTTACAAGTTCAACTGAAGTAAAACTGAAGCTCATGCTTACGCAAACAATCGAGAGAACGGAAGCTCGGTGATTAATTCGATCGTTTTAAGCGTCGAAGGGCTGGAATTCGTCGTTTATTCGTATATATTGCTCGTTGCTCGAGATTGTATGTAATGGTAGCGTCGCGAGCTCATTGGCAGTCACCACATTATTTACTCCTCGAGGCAAGGTCGAGAAAAATAGTGCCGAGCACCTACATCTCGTGCTCTCGTGTACGACCTTAGCTCGTAAATCCTCGCGTTCGTTGGGAGTAGATCGAAGATTGCGTCAACTGTATTCTCCGTTGAATCCCGATGGACAGGTCGATGTGCCTTAATCGAATCTTTTTAGTCTCGAAAGATCCAGCGTCAAACTGTATTTGTTTTATCACCATATTTCCAGTCCCAGATTGTATTGTCTTGCGAGCATATTTTCAATCCTAATTGCATTGTGCATCCGTTTATTTCCTGTGCAGAAGGCAAATTTTAATTAAAGCTCTCTCTTTAATTATCGGTTTTAGTCCACATCTATCCGAGAATTAATTTCGCAATATATGAGATTTTATTAAGAAAAAGTCTGACCAAGTGGGACAACACCTACCTACAATATATACAACACTAATTATATTATTACTTTAAATTATAAAAGAATCTACTTATATCTAGAAAGCTTTTTGAGTTTATACATTATCAAATTTTATTATTAACAATTGAAATGATGGCACGATATTTATACATGCAAATATCTTCAGTCGACAGCAACATCAAATTAACGTTCGCCAATCACGATCCTTCGGAGTGCATCGTTATGTCAAATTCCATCCCCGTTTCTCTCCTTATTCCTCATTCCGCCTCCTTCCGCAGGAATCGAGTCGCGCGCGGGATCAACTTTGCAGGAATTTTGAGAGGAGGTTTTATAGTACCTTTTATAGTACTTTTATCTCGCTGTGGCTATTCCTTGCGTCATATATTTGGGCCGTTGACGCCGCTTGTCGCGATGGGTTGCAGGATCTCGGCAAAAACAACGTAGACGAAGGCAGATCTGGCAAGTAGTTACCTATACTCATTTTTTTCTTCTTCCGCACAGGCAGGATTTTCCCTTTCGCGCTCTCAATCGGTCGTTGACAGCGACACATCTTTCCGTAAAACCACTCAGTTTACGCTGCAACAACATATAAAGAAAAAACTAGAAATATATTAAAATTTATTTTTATATAAATCTGCGTATTATTATATTTCGTGTGTATGTACATGCGTATGTGCGTATCTGTGTGTATTTTACAATATTTGCAAATATTTCTCTGGCAAATACAAATCTTTAGTGTATGGTTCGTTTAATAAATTAGTATTGAATAATTCTAAACATTTTAAATCCTTCATCGGAAACCCTGGCTCGTATAAAATATATTGGCACTCTTCAGCTCCTGACAATGTAGACATGTTTGATGCATTGCAAAAAGTACTTTTTTTTTAAATAGTAAATATTTCCAATACGTGTTGTTTCATTTCACTCATATTAGTACATAACTGATTTATAAGAATATTCTGAGAACATTTCAATGAATATTCTTATAACATCTTATTTCGTTTATGATTAGAACGTTTATGTGCCAAAATATTCCTATAATGTCCTACAAATTTTTGTTTGTCCAGATTAATTGATCAGCGTATGTTAGCATTGCTCATGTATTTCTTCTTCTTTTCTTTCTAAATTTCCATTCTAGAGTAAAATACATACTACGAGTCTATGCATATTTCTCTAGCGTCTGTGTGCAAGAGACTGACATTTTCAAATATAATCGACAATCCTCTGTGCCTCTATATTTCTTATATTCATTATAATATTCATAAAACTGCTGTCCATGAACAGTGGTGAGAGATGAGGGATAACAAAGCGTCTTTTTCTGATTTTTCTTCCTTTCTTTTGGAGGAGCGGAATAAAGAATTGTCTTCATCTTCAAGGTAAACCTGGCAGGGCTTCACTTAAACCGGATGGATAACCTTTGGCAGAGCGCGTGTGTAGAGATCTTACGGGCAATTAAGCAGTCTTTATGATCATACTATGTGACATATTCCCCGTGTAATTTTGCCGAGCGAATGTGGCAACGATTGCACCGGATAGAGCCACGCACATATGTCACGTCGTGTATTTTCTTCGTTTTAGCTGCACGTCTCTTTGTGATCAAATCCGTTTCCAAGGAATTCCGCGGTGCAACCTTTCTTGAGCCCGAAAGATTACGATGCCGGATCTCTCGGTCGATCCGCGTCTCGCGAATGTTCTCGAAATTCTCGCGTAAATGCCCATCGATGTTAATTCACTTTGAAATAGTAATCACGATACGCGACATAATTTTGTATTAATTTAATCCGAAGCGTACGCGCGTCGCGCGAGCATTTTCAATTGCTCGCTATCGTAACGCGACACAATCAAGAGTGCGATAAAGTACATCGGTAAATACTTAGCTGATTGTACCCTCTCGCTTTCGGCAAAACAGTTTTGCTTTTAGGCTTATGTTCTTTACCTACTTTTTATCCTGCTGAATCCCAAAAATATCAAACAAATTGGATATACATGCAAAAAATTATCGAAGAAATGAAGCTGAATTCAAATGTTCAATTCAGATTAATGTTGATAAAAGATCGAGAGATGCACGACAAGTCGTACAGTTAAGAGTAAAGATTATCACAATTTTATCAACGGATGTAAGTAGAAACGCATTCGATAAACCATTTAGGGTGCTTTAGAGAAGCGCAAGAATCCGAAAGGAATCATGTAGGGCCCGGTACGAATGGCATTGAACGACCTTCACAAATCGGGGTCTCTGTCCCGTGAATGGCCTCACGCGGGAAGAGGATTTTTTACGTTCGGCTACATCGACACGGCGCACACACCGAACGCACAGGCACCGTAACTGAACGCTGGTCGAATTCTATGTTATCTTGGCCACACTGATGATCGGTGTTCGGAGCACAATGTCGTCTGATCGTAGTTATAAATATCTTCATCAGCGACAATGTAGCATTATTCGCAGCTATCCGTAGTTAATATCATTCGTCGTGCTTCGGCATCATAGTGAAGGCCAATGCGACTCGTTCTTGTTTCCAAGTTAGGGTTGTAAATAAGAACCGCGGGGAAACCAGCGTCCAGCAGATTATAACGTGGCATTTCAACGCGATATCTACTAATTCAGGATCGAAACTGATGATATCATCAAGAAACGGGAATTCCGTAGATATCTTTCTTCTAATTTAATCTCGTTGGATAGAGAGATGACATTGCACTCTCCTAATGCACCGTTATAGAATTTAATCCATTTATTCTTCCTTCTAGTTTGTACAAAGAAAAATTATTATAGATAATGTACCCTGGAACATATATTTATTCCAGAAAGAGAAAAAGTCTTTTTTTTAACTCTTTTTAATTGTTAAATATCAACTTAATTATTATATTGATTAATAATTATTTCTAGTTTAAATTAATAAAATTTGATATGTTATAATAGGAAATATTTATCGTAAATGAATTGGCATATGATGTTAGTAAAATTAGAAGGAGACTCATCTGCGGAACTGCACGAGACTACTAAAAATTTTAACTGTCCAGTTCTGTTGTTCAGTTGAATTCGCCGCGGGAAGAGTCACCGAGACATCGTCGGGAACGATTAGGTTCTTCGTTCGTTCGTTTAAGCTTGGCTGGTGACCCTTGATCCGGATGTCGTCGCGTTCGGACACGCGATGCTCCCCACGAGATACATTATTACCATATAGGCGCATCCGGGGCAGAGTAACAACGGGCGACGCGATTTATGGGCCTAACTCTTCCGGCGAGAGACGAGAGCGCGACGCGGACGCTTCTCGATGAGAGCACGCGAACGCGAACAATACGAGGAAGAGCGTGCTTTGTTGCTCGCTCTCTAATTGGGCGAGTGATCATACTTTAAAAGCTTCTAAACGACCTTGGGACACAGCACGAATAAATTGCACGACTATCATTTATTTGGTATTTCATCGAAGAGCATTTGTACTTGTTATCAACTCGTGATATGTATTTAGTTTATATGCTTTTTAGATTACCGTAACGTTTTTTTAAGGTTCTTATGAAATCGCGAACACATCGAATTTATCTTGTAAATAATTACGATTCAAACGTTCTTTAAATTTGTATCATTTTGTTTAATCTTTTCAGATTTACCACCAATTTTCTCATTATGCGACTTGCGTCTTTAGAAGATAAATAAGATGTTTATATAATGTTAATTTAAAATTGAAGTTATTAAATAGTTTATTCTTTTTACAAAAGAGATCTTTTCCTCAATTTTACATATGATTAATGCGAAATTCTTTTATAATACCTCTAAGTGTGTTTTCTTTAAAATTATATACAGATTTCGATTTTCAGCATTTGTCCACATTTATCCATAAATAATTGTCTTCTATCGACCTACACGAGAAAAATGTTTTGCATTATGAACCAAAGGTTTTGTTGATATACACCCAAGAAAATTATTTACTTGCTGTAAACAAATATGTTATTTACTTACATCTTGTTAAATCGTTTTGGTTTAGAGCACAAAACAGAACTGTTTAGAGAACAAAACAGTTTTTTTCTCTAAACCAAAACGATTTAACAAGATATAAGCAAATAACATATTTATTTATAACAACTGAACAATTTTCTTGGGTATATATCAACAAAACTTTTGGTTCATAATACAAAACATTTTTCTCAGTGTAGGAATAAAATTAAAAATAAATTTGTCTAATGAAAGGTTAGACAAAGAATCGTACATGAAACTGGATCCCACTAAAGTCGGCTGATTTTCACATCAGTTATAGCTTGTGACTTGCTGAACAAAAGATATAATAGCTTATAACGTTGTAATCTAGCGTCGGGATCCGCGGTTCGAGTCCAGAGACACGTAACACGGGTTTGATGTTTTACGAAGAAACAATTTATTATATTACATTAAAGCGATATATGCACGTATAGACGAGTATCTTGCAATAACTGTATAAAATGTTTCGGAGAAGAGTTTTCTTTTCAGCGATTTATTCGAGAATCAAATAAAAAACACTTATTTATACTGACCATTAAAAAATTCTGGACATGTATTATCTCAGTACGAAAGACAGAACATTTTTGTATGTATGTGACGTTGATAATTGAACTAATACATTAGTTATGCCGGTTTGGAAATCGGGTACTTGCACAATATACATTTTAAACGCGTATGCTCAGTCGTTTTTTAGGCCCTACGTACGTTTACGAGATAAAAAAATGATTTAAGATGTCGTAAGGTGTCATTTACGTCATTAAATTAATTCATGATACTCGCGGTCCATATTTAACAGCATTCCTCTTGACTTTACGACGCTCCTCGGACACTTTGCGCCGTCGAAAAAGCGCCGTCGGAACGAAAACCTCGACGGGCTATCCGTGCTTTCGTGTAAAAGTGAACTTTTACTTTTCATGAAGCGGGTTGGGTTATAGTCGGTCGATATAAATATCTTTCGCTTCCTTAATAAATTTTAATATCCTCGTTAAGGGGTTTAATTGTTCATAAACCGCCCGCAAATTCGCCAAAGTAATATGAGCGGACCCATACAAAGGAAGATATTAACGGTATGTCGTACGTTATATTCTCGAATGTATAAACGGCGATATAATTAAAAAATTTGTTGTAAAAATAAAGAGGGAAAAAATTATTCTCCGCGCGGTTGACAAATGTTCAATGTTCGTTACGCAATGTGTTATCGAAATTGCGACATGAAGGGCCGGGTGTTGCATTAACCTTCCGACAATTGCTACTTTTTGCATCTTACGATGGTGTTGTGCACACGGTGACACATCATCAAAATATATGACTTAATCTCTTACGTAATGAAAAAAAATTAATAAGTTGCGGGAGAATGTGCCGGTTTGTCCGATAAAGAAATCTGACTGCTGTCGCGATGATATATTTTCCAAAAAATGCTTTAAAAACATCAATGTAACATTCGACAGCTTCATCACGCTAACTTTCCTACAATCTCGCGGAATCTCGGAAATTAAATACGCCATAGCGTTTTAATGTATCCGTTCAAATATTGGAGTAAGTAGCACACACACAGACTTGTTCGCGATCTCTCGCGTGCTCTAGACAGAGACCTACGTATTCGCCGTCGAATATCTGTATATTTTCAACACTTCGAGTGCGGCGAATTACTTTTTTTTTTTTTGGCGTTTGCCTCTACGCGCAAAAACGCAGCGCGCATCGACAGAGGATAAAAATCGCAGTCGCCATTAAAGTCACCTCGTATTTCCCGTGATTTACGACCGCACGTAACGCTCGGAGCACGGATGCCGTTATATATACATACCTATATTCCTTCGTCGTTCTCTTCACGCGCGCACGTGTCCATCGATGCTCGATAAGTGCACCCGCGTGTCGATGTGTGTTCGGCTTTGAAAATAACTTACGTTAACTGTAACATAAGTGAAGATTACATTTTAAGCAAAAGCCACGTACAAATTCGTAACTCTTGTAAAAATGTAATTTAGAACACAAAGAAAATGACCACTATCTCTTTTCTCGCGGCCGGTTATCTCGAAATATATTTTCCCGGCCGCGTGTTATTGAAAAGATTAATGGAAAGTGCACACGACGGCCCTCGCACACTTTGATTCTCGTAATTCTTCGAAGATCGTTTTTCAAATACCGAAAATTAGGTCTCGCGCGTGTACGGGACGGTACGAACTGATCTTTATTCATGCACGCGTTCGTCCGTGTCACGGCCAAAGGCAGAGAGGCAACAACATATATTATGCGCCAGATAGCGGAATGTTGTTCATCAGTCACACCGAAATCTGGACCGGTCATCAAAAAATTCGGCACGACGAAAGAGCTTCTTATCGAGCGGCATGATCGGACGCTCTTCCATCCATCGGGCGCATTTAGTCGTATAAACCTTAGACTGTATTAATAAATATACATCTCGCGCAATTTGTCACGCAAATAGAGAAAAAGACCTCGACAACCTGTTACTCGTAACGTATAAGTGACATAATGGCTGTGCTGGTGACGCGACACGAGAGAAAAAGTACGAAACTTTACGACGATCGTATCTCATTAATTAAATCCGGAATAAATTTGCGACGAAAGATACGCGTAGCATGTATAAAAGAAGTAGCTAATTTAGCATAAGTGCATCGCTGCGATTAATTATCCAGTTATCTAATTCGATTCGCTTTAATTTTGTTAATCTTGTCACGTAATGCGCGACTAGGTGAATATTTTATGGTCTCTCTTGTATCGGAAGAGCCTTTGCTAAGAGCCGATTCCTGTCTTTGTCGAGACATTCTTCGATTGATATTTTTATGAAACGCATCAACGCCAGTTCTCACGTGCGGGGACAAAATTCCGCGAAGCTATGTGTCTTCGCGTTTCGCATCTTCGCGCGAGGGAATGGGAATCGCGCTTACTCGAGCTGTACCGATAAGGTTCGCGACCCGCTGCATGCAACCTCGTGTATTGAATCACCGCAGGTACCTACTTCGCCTCTAGCCCACTTAACGTTACTACCTGTAATCGCTACAACTGTCTGATACTAAACGGCAACAAGCGGGACTGGATGATGCGAAAATAAACATTCTCCTCGGGATTGGCACTTGCTGATTGATATGAACTATAGAACGAAGAAATGTAAAAAATTATTATTGTTATTTATATCCCTACAGATAAAAAAGAATTAAATAAATTAATGAAAATTTTCTGAAAAATTCATCTGCGAAGTATCTTCAATTAATTCTTACCCAATATTTCAATTTCGATACTTTATATGCTTTTATTTTCGAGTAAGTACGCATTTATTTTAACCCTCTGTCGTACGCACATGAATCTTTTCAGGAATGTATAATGTAAATTGCGAGATATTGTGGTATATTGGAAAATGAAATTTATTAATTTAATTAGAGTGTCGGTACGATTAATAACGAAGTTATTAATAAGAGAGTCCGTATGAGGAATAAATTATGGATTTGAGATCTTAACCATAGTAATAATTGTTATGATTATTCTAACAGTTCTTATCTTGCAACGAAAAAGCTCTTTGTAATGATAAGAGTCACGGTCATTCATTCGTATATGATAACAGATGATTGTCATGCTGCAAATACCAATCACAATGCGATTCCACGGCCGTCCATAATTTTTTCATCGAACGAATACGCACGATGGCATTTGCAATTTAATTTCCAAGCGGCACATCCGTAATTCATAACCCGCGCACGTTCACCCATCCCGATTAAGTTACTACAACGGACAATTAACGAGAAACCTACTCTGTTATCGCGATTATTTCACGAAGCGATGAGCAATACTGCAAATGCATGTGGACAATCTCGCAAGAAAGAGAAAGAAACTGCGACCAATCATGATTTCTTCCTTCGCTCGACGACATGGGCAGTCGACCTGCGCGTTAATTAAAATGTCAACCGAGGAAAAGGAATCACGTCCAAGGCGACGCATGTCGCTGCGATAGTTTTAAAACGGCGACGGGCACTAAATTATACCTTTGTCTCGCTTCGGAAATACAGCGATTATAGTCTAACAGCTAGTTTTGTCGTACTATTTTGCGGTGTGGGACGTGTCCGCCTTGCAAATTTAATCATATCCTCGTTATATAAGGACATTAATTATCAGAATATCAATAAAGTGGACTTACTTTCCAGTTCTACGGCTTGTTTCGCGAATCGGACAGGTCTGAATGATGTATTGCATGAAAAGCGCGTTCGCTCGTTCGACAGGTCCAGGCACGTGTCATCGGAAACAGGCTCGCAATGCAAAGAGACACGCGATTGACATGCCCGATTTGTATCATTGAAACCCACGACGGATGTTCGCTTAATTGTAGCATTATGCCTCCGCGCGGCTATTAGTTGAGACGAGCATCAGTCGGCCGCAATAACGGCGGTGCACGGTGAGATGTATTGTGCAAGTGTGCGTACTATGTAGGAGTACCTTGGGTACCGGGCGAGATATGCCTTTCACATAACTGTGAGTAAATGCCAGGCCGCAACCGCGCGTGCTGGCGGCTCTCCGTGCTCCACCTCCTAGATGAGACCTATCCTCTATCTATCCCGTCGAGTAATAAGCAGCAAGCTTGTTCTCGACGCTCTGCCATATCGAAAAGCTATGATTTTGACCTATATCCGTTCGTATGACCGTAAAAGTTTTCAATCCACTAGTTCTTTCTGACGCCGTCTTCGTAAGCCTTTTTCTCAACGGTCACGTAAATTATTATTATAAAATTGTATAATTGTAATACTGATGATTTTATTGTAATAAATTAATTATTAACGTGCGCGCGTGACAGAATTGACCTTGCAATCTTGACGGAATTACTGTAATGAGAACTTAACTGTTTCTCTTAGATATAATTATAATAGACTTAGATAGAACGAGACTTTTTTTTCATTTTCAATCAATGTCCATCATGTGTAATTCAACATGTTACATTGTCTTAGTGCGACAAACTTAATATGAAAACTAGACGAATGGTTCGCTGTTATCAGATTTTATTATAAAATTATAGAATCTTTTCACATAGATGGCTTTTTAGTACGTATATTTGAATTTCTTATATTAAAAAATGGTATAACCCTAAAATTTGAAGAAGAAATTTCTCGGAGAAAAAATTTCTAAAAATCTTTATTTTTCGCATTTATGGGTGAAAGTTTGCTTTAGCTCGTTCAATTTAATTTAGCAGATAAATGCTAATGGAAAAGTGTTAACGCTGCGCATCGAAAGTACCAGCACGATGTACTGCAATGATGTCGACAAGGTTGTATCGCAGAGTCGCATAACTTCGAAGTTGCCGCGGTACTCGTGAAACCTCGAGGAGATCTCTGATCTTCCACGTGACGGCAGAAGTATTCCGCGAAATCGCAATAACAATCGCGATAAACCATGCGAAATTTAGAATCGATTCCGCGCAATACGAGCGTATGCTGCGCGTCGAATTAAAATTACGACCCATCGTCATCAGTGCGAAATTTCATCGAAGATGACATAATCGTTATTATGTTTAAATTATATTACGTTAAAAACATTGTATAACTATAATCTTAAAATAATTACGGTTTCGCGATTTAAATTATCGAGCGAATCCCGACAAGCTCAATCTCTGAAGTGTAATTTAAAATGCAACCAGCGATTGTGACATTGGTGCCAAATTTACATTTGCATAGGACCGCCTAGATCGTTGTATGACCTCAGACAAAAATACATGTTCCACATTCGAAATGTCACGATTATTGCGTTACGGTAATATTTCCGATGATCAGGCGATCATCAGTGATGAGAGACTCGATAGCCACGGAATAGCGAGTTTGATTGAAATATACATTATAAATTACATTATATGTCGTGCTAGCGCGATAGGATAGATAAGATTATATGATTAATAATGCTAGGATTGTATCTACATTATTATCCTTCTTGATTTCTGTTTTCTGTAAACTTCGCGTTTTATTTTTCTTGAATTAAAATTTCTTTGTCATTTGAATTTTACGAGAGAGAGAGAGAGAGAGAGAGAGAGAGAGACAGAGACAGAGAGACAGAGAGACGTAATTCTTATATTTAATGTTAAGCGTTTTATCAAAGTCGAATTAAAATCGCATAAACAGCGCGTACATTCTTCTTTTATAACTCGAAGAAAATTAATTCATAATATTAATTCAAGATACTTTATTAATTTAGACGACTTCTTGCATTTTTTGTTGACCGTGTTTGACGTCATACCAACCCGCATAATACGTTGCTAACTTATAATTTTCTTTATGACACTTGCGTAACGCAAACGTCGTCTATTTCCAGAGACAAAGCTTTTAGATATAAAATCGGATATCCTGTTATAGTTTTCGCTCCAAGTGCCTTTAGTGCCGGCGTGAAGGTCGACTGCACAATGTAACGCACAATGGACACACACTGGATTCTATTAAGCGAGGCGTACAAAAGCGAAAGAAAAGTAAGACCGACGATAATAATTGATCGTTAATGTATCGGCGAGCGGGCGGTTTTAATTAATTCTTTCGGAATATGTGGCTCGCGCGATTGCCCCGTGGCCCGGAGAACGATTATTAAAACGTCCTGCGGCGCATAGCCGCATAAGCATACCCGGCGAAAATTATCCTTCTCTCGTCGTGCCTGTCCTTTCAACGTCAGGATCGTCTGACACGTGTCTACTGTAAACGAGCTTCACTTTATCCGAGCCGAAAGTGCCAAGAGTACGCGAGAGAAAGGAAAAAAGGTATTAAAGATCCTCGTGTGACCGCAGGGTGCCGTTGACGAGAGCGCGATGTCTTTTCCTCTCGGGAACGTCTCGGGGAGAACCTTCGACGGCCTTGCGCGAGCACACGCCGCGTACCCACGTCTCAATTAAATTCTGCTTGAAACCAGCGATATTCCACACCTCGTAGACCAATGAGATAAGCATGGGTCATTCTTCCATCATTAAAGCACTCTAGAGATGGAGATTCGTATCGATATGTCGAACATATGTTTCTTTATTTACCTGCGCAGTCCGAGCGGAGTTTTTACGGAAGAATGACCGACGCACCAAATGTGGCTGACAGCCATTACTGACTTGATGGATTCGACGAAAAGAAACAGGAAGTTTCTTATTGAAAGACAAAAACGAGAGGAATTTTAAATTGCGAGTGATATCCTTGAAATAATACTGGCTATAACGTAAAATTTTCTTTCCGTGCATGCACAGAGACGAAAGGAAAATGCTTTATATGAAAATACAGAGTGTTAGACGTATACTTAAATAATTTAAAAAAACTCCCTGACAAATTTTATTTGTTGTTTGAGAAACCAGTCAGCTAAGGCTCATTTCTCAGTTGTTTCTTAGGCGCAAGTACGGCAAAGCCTTTCACGATCACGAGCGCAATTCGTGCAATCATACTTACCTTCAACCGCGCAGTACACGCTCAGCTCGTATGCGTTTCTACCGTGTCGGTGGCTAAACGTCCCTCTTCTTGTTCTGCTTTCCTGACGTAATCGCGCAAGGCCGCGACGAAGAAATCGCTCCGAGCGGGGCTGTCCACTTATAAAACACTTAGAATAACTAATCCTCAATAATACCCGCCAATATCGTGACAGGCGCGTATCGTATTAGCATAATCAATCCGAAATCCGATCACGATTTTCGAATCCAACAGCTGATGAATTAAATTAAAAGAGAGATTCTCAATTTCAAATCTTGTAATAAAATCCGAATACCTGGTATAATAGTCTTATCAAATCTCTAAACTTAACGTGTGTATATTATTTTTTGTTATTATTGTTTATTATGTACACGTTATATTGTGTATCTATACATATACATACATAGGAATTTTTATTATTACATGGAAATGTTTTTACGCACGTCAATGTACATATTTTTGACTACATTTTTAACTATATGATTGTACACATTTACCACTCGTTCCCACTTACTCCGATAATTGCCGCTCCATCGCCGTCGAAGTTACTGAGGATAGACGGAGGGTTGCAGCAAGCCATCGGCTACTTGCCAATTCCCGTGCACCGACCGGCGATCAGCACAATAATCGTTTATCGCTTCATTCGCCGACCATTATAAGCAACCACCATCGGTAATAACGTCTCCCGCTGCGACCATATATCGTCCTGCCAGAGTTACACCGCCACGGATATCGAACGGCGAACGATTTATTAACCCCCCTATCGGCTCCGTTTCGCGATACCGTATCCCGAGTAATTACCTGATGAGTCTATAATGCAACGTAATCAACCTGTCACAAGCATGGTAAAAAGGAAACACTGTCTCCGTCTCTGCCGTTATTGTGATGAATGCGAATTCTTTATTATTCAATCGCACTGGATTATTAAACTTTGTTTACACGCGCGCGCATAAATTCACCGTCGCTTGTAGCACGCGCGACGTTTGTCTCCCTGCAGAAATAAAATGTCTCATACGCTTTTTTTTTCTGTTGCTTCTTCTCTTTCTCTCTCATCTCGCACAACATAATGTCCATATTTAATATCTTATTACTAGCATAAGACACGTTTCGGTCGCTTTATATTAAGCTTCAGAACACGTTCTGTAATTTATATTATACGGTAGACACATGGAAAATAATTTAAGGATTACTCTTAAGGCTTAAGAGCTTAAGGCTTAAGACACATTAATATCGGAAAAATGAAAAATTTCTTACTCTCACAAGTTCATAAATAAAAAAAAAAGTTTGGCTAATTAGGTTTTATCATATTTTATATGAACTCGCAGATTATTTCTCTCTATATCTCGAAATTAAGAAATATTTCCTAAAACACATATTCAATAATATGCTTATTTCCAGACTTACTGATATATTCCGGACGAAAAGATAATAAAATACAATCGAAGATAATTATAAACTTTGCAAGTCAAGATGTCTTAGATTTTAAAGCCCTATACTATCGCCACATCGAAGTATATTTGTATTTATTTTAGATTGGCGGAATCTTCTTTCCACATCCAAACAAAAAAAAGAGTAAACTTTTCTTCACGTAATCAGCCGTAATTTCTGAACTTTCACTTTCGGAGGCAACGCCTCGCGTACCGATCGCAGACGAAAGAATATAACTCCCAACGGTTCCTACCGCAAATCGATCTGCGAACGAGTTGGCATTTTCGTTCCCGATACGGCGTAAAAATGTTTCCGCAAAATTTTTGCGCGATGTTAGGCAATCGCAAGAACGAAGAGATATATGTATACCACTATATCGAGATCATAAAAAATTGTATCGTTGCATGGAGTCACGGGGATGCCTGTGTGTAGCAAGTAAATAATAAACTAACTACTCAGACATGTTTTTATTACGATCGTGTCGGAAAATAACAAGCATATCTGCACGGTAAGTGCACACG
>VBVR01001783.1:0-27217 GCA_011638315.1 Tetramorium parvispinum | reverse complement strand
CAAGATCTGAGTGAAAAATATTTTATATTTAAATATGTATATATATATATATACATACATACATATTTAAATATAAAATATTTTTCACTCATAATTATATATATATGTATATATATATATAATATTTTGCAAACGGTAAAATTATGTTCTGAATACAATGAATTTAATTGTTTTTATAGTTTGTAATGGTTCTGTCATTCCATTACAATTGTTTTTATCAAGTATAAAGTCTTTAACATCGATCAATGTTACGTGATCAAAGCGAATAATTGAATTAGACGTAACCAACGTTTGTTAAAATTTACTACGATTTTTGAACCTGTCGAATTACGTTCTTATAATTTTTTGTTTTTTAAATTTTTATAAATTTTATAAATTTTAAATACACACTTCTTTTCCCAAAATTGATGCCATGAGACTAAATTCTTCTTTCAATCGAAATGATTACATCTGTTTCTATGTAGATTACGCTTGAGAATTTGTTCTTATTGAATAAAACGATTAGAAGTTGTTATATTCATATGTTGCGTGTTTTATATATGTATATACACATATATGCGAGAGTGTTAAATTGACCGCCATTTAGCCGGTCCAATCCGGTCAATTAAACAGCATTCTCAACAGGTGTTTCCCACCTTTCCTCGCGAGTTACATTCTTTACAATTCCCCGTATGTTTCTAACAGGTAGTTCTATTGGTTCGAGATACCGGTCTTCGTCCTTCGTGGCGCGGGCGGTGCAACTTGACTATAGTGCCTCGCGCCACGTTGATTACGATAAACGTGCAAATGAAGATATTTGTTATTCGACAGTACCCAGGTGCGCACATTGTCGCGCGTTCCATATACCATTTTCATCAAGGGTGAAAGTTTGAAGCGACAAAAACATGTTTGCAAAGCAAGAATGGATCGAAAGATCGAAAGACAGTCTCGACGTGGACGATACGATCCTGAAGCAAAGCGGCGAAGATCGGCGAAGATCAGCGAAGGTTGCCGATTGCCGATTGGAACGGGCCCCGCCATGTCGGTGTCTCGTGGCCTGTTGGCCACCAATGGCACGTCGCGTTACCTGCGCGGCGCACCTGGGGCAGGTAACGCAAGACCGAGGAGGACGGTGGATTACGCCTTACGGTCTCTCGGGAGTCGCGAGCAGTCGCGAGTCGCGCCGGAGCATTCGGAGTGATCGAGCATGTTCGGGACGTAGCTCTCCGCCGCGTTCGTACATCTCTGTCGCGTCTCGGCCTCGGGCCACCGAGTGCCATCCTCTCCCCCTCCCCCCCGTCGTCGTTTCTCGGTGTGTGTGTGCGCGCTCGCGCGCGCGCGTGAACGGTGCATTGTGAAAAATTTGTAAATAAGGTAAGCGATCCCGTTTGTGTCGCGCCGCGCACTCGCTTATTCGCCTATTCGTCTACGAGACGATCTCGTGCGCCCTCGCCTCCTCTCGACGCTCGCGTCGAGAGACAGACGTTGCTCCGGAAACGTTGTGCGAGGGAACGCGCGAGACCGTTGCAACGCCGAGGCGAATCCGCGCACCACACCTGTTGCACAGCTCCGTGCCATGGCGTGCATGGCCGCGCGGCGGCCGCCGACCGGAGGACGTACAGGCTGAGGCGGATAAAAGTCGCTCTAACGAAAGGCGCGCGATGCTCATTCGCGTTGCATTTTAATTCTGAATCACGTCATTCACGTGAACGTCGTCAGTGACGTGTACCGCGCTATGGGAGATTGTATGTATGTACTAACACGGAGTCGAAGAACAGAATTCAATCTCACCCGATCGAGTCGTAGTTGAATCTGAATGCGAGTTTGCAAAGTTCGGGCTACGAGTAGCGAAACGAGAGGTATATAAGCTGAAACTGAACACGCAAGATTAATGCTCTTCGCTGGCGTGCCGACGTTTTAACTCTGGATTTACGCGAAATTTCGAGGCACGAGACTTCGAGCCAGATCCTTTTGCTCGCTAAAGTGAAGTTTTAAAACTCGCCAATCTGACAAGTTGTATAAACAATACTAAAAAGATGAACAAGATTTCGCTGGCGCTTTAAATCGCGTTTCAATTCGAAATTATTAATTAAAATTTTAGTATTTCCAAAGAGTAGAACGTGCATACTTTACGTCGACAACGTAATGTTGTATGTACGTAGAAATAAAACTGAAGATGACAACAAAATTAACGAGCTGCCTCTCTCTATCGTATGAATCATATAAATGTGAATCACACATTCTTGTTTTACGTATACGTATAACGTATCAGAAGATAGCTTCATACGTATATAACCGGCCTCTTCAGTTTTATAACATTTCGGAAAATAATTTGGTACATTTTTATACGTACGTCAAAGAGATCACCTGTGGTCACGGATAATTCTATCTGCATAGTGAAATTGCAGAAATAATTAGTCAACGAATGATAATTACGTTTCCGGTGACATTAAAACGAACTTTAGAATCGCCTGCGCGATGCGCAATTAACTAATTAAGGATCGAAAAATGCTGTTAAGATTGAACTTCCTAATTAGACGGTACGAGATCTTAATTGTCGGATAATTCATTGTATCTGGATCACATCTTGATTTCTCTCGAGTCTCTATCACGCCGCTTCGCCAAAATATTTAAAGAAAACCTGCATGCGTAAAATGTAAAATAGTTAAAAAAAAAGTCATTATATTTTTATTATCTTGAAACTAAACAGAAACTTGACTATAAACTCGACAAGCAAATTGAAGTAATACCGTTTGTTTGGCGAAAGATTTATCGACACGCGTGTGCAAGACATCTAAAAGTTATAGATTTCGTTAAATTTCGTACAAACGAGATTTCGCGTTTTACTGAGGAAATGATATATTTTTTTTAATGGTAGAAGGTACTCTCAAACTGTGTGATCTCAAAAGTTAATCGTTGAGATTATTCTTTTCTACATGGTACGACGGTGACAGAAAAAATAATGGCTATCTCAGAAAAAATACGCTATCTCGCGCGGAAACCAGAGCTGGATCACCATAGCTATTGTGATATCGATTCGCTAATTCTTATCGTGCTATCATTATCATGATTTGATGATTCATCGCGTGCCGACCTTCGATCATCCTTATTTTAGTCTATCTCACGATCGTAAAACGCGCAATCTCCATTCTCTTCGCCGCGAGCTATAGTTAAGCTTTTAATCAAATCTGAATCGTAGTAATTCGTAATTCTATGTATCTATTATCTATAAATAACAATTATGTACAAGTAGTAGCCAACTATGTAGGACATAGATCGTACAATTTCAGTTTAATTCTACATTCAAAATTAAACTCGGATGTACAGCGGTACATGTGAGCTAATCATACGACGTGAATATCCCATGAAAATGAATTACATATATAATTATACGTTTGGACATTCTTTCTATTCTTTATAAAATAGCCTCAATTTTGTCACAATTTTTTCTTCTCTTTGCCTTTTTTTTTTAAATAATACAGCAGCTAAATCGTCGTCTTGTTTGTCAAGACTAAAACGCGGCAGTTAGGTGTCTAGCGACTCGTAAAGAGAGATCGGTAGTCTCTCGGAGAGTATCCGTAGCTCGGAGCCACACGAGAATCGTCGTAATGTCGGCGCCTTTTCATTCAACAGGTATAAGTTGGAGACGGACGTGTCTCGTAAGGCGAGAAGAGCAATAAACATCTCCCCGAGTCGCCCGTTAGGTCTCGGCTCCCCGCCCGTGACATTTACGAGCTGCATTCCTATCGCGGCACGACCGTATTGTTCGTCTTTAATCGGTAATGGCGCGCATAATCGTTCTGTCGATTCTCCTCTCTCGCTTATCTCCAAGACGCGAAAATGTACGTCATATTATTATGGAGATGGCGTATGTGTGTACAAGGCGTTATTTACGTTCGGTCAGACACGCGCACCCGCGTCACCGTCGTCACCGTCGTCACCGTCGTCAAGATGAAGCATAAAAACCTCTGAAGAACCAACGAGAGGATAACGTTCAACCTCTGTACCAGGAGATATTATATTGTGTGCCGGGAGAAAATACGCCGGCCGGCCGGCCGGCATACAGCGATTCGATCTTGCAACTTATCCAAGTCCGTCTATAGTCTATAACATCCCACTGTCAAGCGACACCTGTAATTCACGCCTACGAAATACCTACGTGATCTCCCACGTGAGACCAACACGGTCGTGACACGGATCACGAGTGCTTATTATTGACTACGCATGGATCGCTTCTCACCGTGTCCCTTCGAATGCTGTCAATGCGCGGTTTACCGAGTTTCGCGAGAAATGTGACACGTTCGCGTGTGCCCGTGTGTTAAATGATGGCTCAAGATAAATATTCGGAGAACGTCTATCTGTCTTAAATCTTAAATTGATATCGCTGCGAAATGCAGAGCCTTGCACAAAGTTATGCAATATTTAAATGTTCTTTCCGACGAAAACGAAAGAAAAATTAGGTACTTTATTCATATTTTGGAATAGTATTTTTGATATTATGAAACGGAAAATTAGAATAACCGAGCGTTCTAATCTTATTGATTTATCGGTTCTATTTTAATTAATTCTGATGCAAAGTATTTCGCAACGCTTCCGTCTTGATTTCGCGTGTATTTGCCTTTAATATTGCCCTAGTTTCTCATTCTGGCATACGTATGGAAAATGTAGTTTCACGTAGCAGTAGTTTGTTGACCTCTTAGTACATCTGTGATTCTGTGACATACATTGCGACGATTTATCAGCTTTGTGTCTATTGATATAATTTTTCATACATCACACCTGTTTGGACATTGAGAAATCTCTATGTATATCCTTTTCTCTTTATAAATTGATAATTTCAATACGTTTCATGTTATACAACTTATTTAAAATATTACACAAGACACTTAGCAAATATGTTGACTCGCTAGACAGCTTTGGCGAATCGTTTCACCATGAAAATTACCGACTAATAGCGATATTTCTAGTTTTATTACACCTATTAGAGCAGCAGAAAATAAGAACGCAACTACTTTTCTCCCGACTAACGTCTAGTTGAGTAGAGTGAATTTTTCGCAACGTTGAAACTTCCAAGTATGTATTCGGTATCATCAGTGCATTCCTCAGGAAATTGTTCGCGAAATCGTAAACGTAAAGTTTTCTGCAGACGTAAAATTGCATTTGTGAGAAAGAAAGAGAGCCGAGTATCGCAAGTGTGACTATTGTGAAATCGCCTTAAATACATTTTCATAATTCCGCTGGTTCCTTTCTTTGCACTAGTAACGACTAGTTTTCCGCCTGCGGGCTTTGCTATCTGAAAAACGTCGCGCGCACTCGACATACGGGCGTCCGATTCCTTTTGACGTTGACGCGCGTAGACATAACTACGTTCGCTCGCGCATAAAGCAATTTTCTATCATCTGTGAATTCTGACAGCTTTGACAAATCGCCATTTCGAAACTTTTACAGAGTGTACGTGCGAAAGTCGATACTTGTATATGTATCTTCTCTGATTGTAACTTGTAAATTCGTGCCAATTGCCAATTGTTCACACACACACACACACACACATGCACGCGAGATAAATTATATATATTTTCATTTTCACACCCAGGTTGATTTAGATCAATCACATTATTTTCTTATAGCTAGCGTTCTTTATATAATTATAAAACGTTTGATACCGTTTGATTATTTACTCTATATATATTACTATATAATATATATAGAGTAAATAATATAAAATTACTAGAAAGACTATACATATAGATTCGGTCGATCGAATCAACAACCTACTGTATCTCTACTACAAGTTCATTAAACTCTTGCTCGCACTTTTATGCGATGAAATATGAGTATGATGAAAATTAGCGTAAAGCGAATCGATTAGATTAAACGTACCACATGCCGTTTAAATTAGATTGGCTCGACAATCAGATGATCGAGCGCAAGAATGGACGTGATCCTTGGCGATTAATCAGCCAAAGAACCGAGCAGTCGAGTGAAAAGTTCATTCGCGCGCCGCGATTCGGTCCATTCACTGCAAAACTCGTTCGCAACAAGACGCGAACAAATCGCGGTAGGTATGCGCGAGAGGTGCATTGGTAACTTTCTTTCTACTTTTTCATCGTTCATATAGGCGTTCATAGACGCTCACGTCCGCGTGCGCGCGGTATTTACTTTCGACGTGCTAATCTTACGGATGTATGAGAGTAGAACGGCTACAGTTTCATGTAGTTCCGTGTGAAAATATCATTTATGCAAGGTTAGGCAATTATCTTTCCGCGTCGCTTCGGGTCGATGTACCTTTATGAAAATATCTCCTTTTTCCAAACAGAGACCATTCCCGGAGCGCATCGAACACGTGCTATATTTAAACAAATGCATTCGAAAGAATTTTGGCGTAATGTCGACTCGTAAGTCGCTTTGTAAGTGATTGTGTGTAAGTTATTACCACTGAAATTGAATTTCCACGCTTTCTATGATTTGCATGTGCATCCCACATGCGTCCCATATAGTATAAAGTTAATATCTTGACAAACATCATTAGGTGCGAAGCGAATCACGAATTGCGAAACGCGAAGGGAGGATGACGTACGATTGCTTTGTATTTATACCATAATAGTCGCTAGTAGAGAGATATTAAAGATTCCATAAAATGATTATACCCTAGTAAGTGTGTTAAAAATGATAATAGTAAATATTATGATATACTTGGAAAAGTTTACAAATTGTCGCGCGTAACGAAATGTAATCAGGGTACGGACGATAAAAATCATAAATATTCATTAACGGTACATCGACGTTGACGACGGTAACGTGGAATATTCGTCGCGTGAACAGTTAGAGCTGCGTGTATCGATACCGATGCCTTTTCCACGTTTTCTTCAATTTGCATACACGCCTACTGGCCTGTAAAATCGCCTCGCCGCGCGCGGCTATGCCCCAGTAATATATACACAAAATAAAAATTACCACCGCGATAATATTGCTCGGTCGCAGCACGCGAGCTCCGATCGCGCGTAAACGAAATCGCTGAATAAGATGTAAAAGAGAAAGATGCCGTTACAATTTCGGCGAGTTAAATTATTCGTATAATAAATATTCAACTGTTGTGCTATCACAGCCAGAAAATGTTTGCGTAGAGTGAAAATTTAAGAATTCTTTAATATTTTCGCTTCAGTGCCAGTTTTAATTTATCTAGCTTTAAATTATAATAATTAAGGAGAAGAACGAAACGCGTAATCGAAACGGATCATAATCGAGACCGTCTCCCGGATTATGTTTTCTCGAGCGCACGGCGCGCACGTGCAAGTGTGCATCCAGACCCAGTCATAATTGCGGCTCGTGCTGCATTCCCGAGGCTGATTCTTGAGGTGCGCCGTGACTTCGATAAACTTCAATTCCATAAAACAATGTCCTCGAGATCGATTTGTTTGTGGACACCGACCGGAGAAGCGAAGGATGCAAAATCCAAAACTTGCTTTTCTTTTCGAAAGAAACAGAATTGTCAGATGAATTATTAAATTATAATAGAAAAATTATTTGGAATCTTTAGAAGCAAACTTACTCTACAATTTGCAGAATCGAGAGAAACTCGGAGTTTATTATAATGAATATTTAAATCTATTTTTCTCTACTTCTCAGATATATGTATGTGTAATTGTTAGCGAAATGTTCCATTAAATAAAAATAGAATGATATAACTGAGGTAAGGGCGAGGAGGCAAATGGTACGTTTTATCGAGATTGATCATGTCATCGTTTAATTTAAAAGCTTTTGACATAATGTATCGTCGCGCGCGCTGCGCCGACTCTTATCTATCGGCTTTTGCCGCCAGTACCGAATGCCGTGGAAAATACGGAATTTATGCCTTCGTTAACGGAACGTTCGTATACGTGGATCGTAAAATGTGCATCGTAAAATGTGCATCATCTCGATTTATCATCGCGCTCGCGCACGAGCAACAAAATACTCGCTCGCATTCCCTTCCGTCGCCAGTGCGTGGAACATCTCGACCATGTCCAAGGTTGTTAACCCATTGGCATGGGCGAAAATTACGTTTAGAGTTTTCCGCTTTGTACGCGAAAAGAATTCGTGCGATGCGAACAAGTGAAGATAGAATATTGTGCGAAACTCTTACGAGTTGTCGAGATATTTTATAATTTAACGAGTAAAATTTGCATTCTTTATTTTTCAAGATTTATAATTAAATTGAAAAAAAGTGTTACATGTGCACATAAAAATTTATAAAAATATCCAAAAGAATGTCATAAAAAAGCAAGAGAGAGAGAGAGAGAGAAATGCGATAAAATTTTGATTTGCATAAAATCAATTTGTATATTTGTCTGCTCTTACAATACGATTCGGCGAAAAATTTAGTGATTCCAAGGTTAAATCGTTTGTAGGTGTCAAGTACATTCAAGGCAGCGAAGACATTCCGACACATTCCACGATTGAATTTTTCTACACGTGGGGTGTGTCCGTATCCATAAATAATTACGTGTGACTTGTCGCAAAGTGCGTTTACGCATACTTACATTTATATTCGTAATATACTCATATTCTTTATTCTTTTTCCATGCTTTAAACGTCTAGGTGCATCTCTTCGGCAATGTAAAAAAAATTGTATTCTCCATGAGAACTTTGGTGTAATATCTTTTCGTACGGTATCATTCCGCGCTAATACAAAATTTGCATAATCCAATCTTTACAAAGTAATATCTCAGATATTTGCAGTTTTTATGTTCGTTTCTCGAAATTGGAAGAATTATTAAATCCAACTGTCTTTAATGTAAAGATTACGTTCTATTTGGGGTATAAAAGAAGTACTTTATAACTAAGGTATATCATGAGATAATATTAGAGAAGAAAATATGTGCCAAATGAAAACTTTTCAACTTTTATATGAATCTCCTCCAACGTGTACAGTAATTTTATTTTAAATTCTATTAATCCATTGGGTTTTGTTGACGTTCTTCTCTATGTCTGAACGTCAGTATCGTCAGGAAATATTGATTTCTGAATGGGGATTCTCGGTTATACGTTGAAATGTAGAATTCAGAACGTCGATGAGGAATTTCTGGTATGCAGGATCGAAACGCATTGGTAACTTCGGTCTCGTGGAGAGGTATACACACCAAAGCCCACTCACCTTCTTTCCTTTTCCCTTCCCTTTTTGCCGTGACTGCTGTGTGTTAGGCCTCCGTTGAGATCCTTAGGCCAGCATTAGAACCGCGTTGCGAACAGGAATTCTTTCACGTCGAGTCGTAGCTACCTACAGTGCGTGAGAACTCGCCGGCGAAATACTTATATTTAATATCTCATACGATCCGTAATTTTATTGTGCGTTTCCTCATTTTTACAATTTGCGTTCCGCTACATTAATATCATTCCATTTTTAGATTTAAACTTGAACTAGAAACGAGAAAATATATAATTAAAAATATTTAAAAAATAATATAACACATATAAACGTGATGGAATTAAAAAGTGTAGTTTGAGAAAAATATACATGATCCTTTCTTACAAGGAAATACAAGTTGCATTTCCACCGATACGATGATCTCCAACGCTTTTGTCAGATTACATATCATTAGTTGCGCAATACCAACAACTTGATGACGTGATATAATTTTGTGATCTAAATTTGCTAATACACATAAAATTATACGTATTTTTAAAATGGAATGACATCGTGGACAGGATGCTATTAAGAAGTGGCAACCATTTCTTTCTCTCTCTGTCTCTCTTCCCTCTTACCTTACTGAACGTATGAAATGTTCGGAGAAACGTCATCCTGATAATTTATCTAACAATGAGCTCGCCGGACATTACATTGAAAAATGTATAAAATTATCATGAATCATTCTGAAATTCAAAATACTCGACATAATCAAAACGCGCATTCTGATTATTAATTTATATCTTTCACTCTGTTATCGTTTATGATAAATCTGATAATTTATATAACGATTTATTATTTATGTGTTAAAACTTTTAACATGCTATAAATATTTTTTAAATATCTAATTAAGTATTTTAAATATTTTATTTAAAAAAATTATGAAACTATATAGTTATACGACTGTTATTCGACGTAAAGAAATAGTCTACTGCTACTTGTACTTCGTTCATCGTGCAAAATGACAACCGATCGGCGTGTCT
Organism: Tetramorium parvispinum; assembly: GCA_011638315.1. Classification (NCBI taxonomy): domain Eukaryota; kingdom Metazoa; phylum Arthropoda; class Insecta; order Hymenoptera; family Formicidae; genus Tetramorium; species Tetramorium parvispinum. The sequence goes on along the minus strand of VBVR01001783.1, from coordinate 17,092 downwards.
GTCACATGACAATGCTTTCTTTGCGTTCTCACGGTATCTAATCCCATCGTAAATTGCAAAATTGCTTCCGAACAACCTGTCGACGTCGGTGAAAGCGAATCAAAATGACTTATCATTTAACAAGAATCTCCTTATTACTAATTCCTACGTGTCGGATAGATTCACGTAGCGGCCGATTTAGCTGCCGAATCATTAAAGACGCGCGAGTGAGAATTTCGAAGCGAAACGCCTGACCGCTCGCGCGATTAGAAGCGCTTGTTTGCACTTTCGAAACTATAAACGGGCGCAGCCAACTAAACAATTAAACTACAGTGTAATGACTTGAAGAATGTTGTCCCAACAGAGACAAAGATCCGTACAAGTAGAAGGAGAAAAATTTGAAGAAAAATTTCTCAAGATTTCTCACCGTTCTTAAAACTATTTTACCATTCGCGTAAAACGTGAGGCAATCGCAATTTTCTATATACTTACATACATATATCGCAATTATTTTTTGTTTCATTCTTCTTTTGAAAATTTCTTTGTTTATAAAAATAAATTGCATACTATCGCAGGAAACGCATAATTTTTTTCACCAACGAGTTTACATTCACATAAACTCATTAATATGACTTTGCGACTTATGAAAGAACGCTCAATCGTTATGCATTTACGCAAATGCGATTGACAACTCGCAGTTGCTGAACGTATTTACGGGACTCATTGAATAAATATTTGCTCTCGACGTAATATCACGAGGCGCGTCTAGTGTTAAATAAAGTTAAAATTGATGGAATGCGTGCAAAAACCTTGACTTAATACCGATGTGACGGCAAGACACACATATTTACTCGAATGAATGAATTTTTATTACATAATATATACGTACGTAATTTGAATTTATATATTATTCGAAATCTTTCTCTTTCTCTTTTTTTTTAATTCTTCGTATATACTTTTCAAATAGTTGTGCACTTGCATGTGTAGTCAAGTTAATGCTAGGAGAGTGATTATGGAGGAATTTCTCTTGGAACAAATTCACAATTTCACATTCTTCGCACATAACTATGCAAAAACGACGTGTCGTCTCAGTTTCTCCTCCATTTGGGAATGATCCATCGAGGAGCGTGTAGATTCTATGACGCATCAATTTACACGCGACGATAAATAGATAAATAAATAAATACGCTGGAAAATGAAGAAGAAAAACATTGCTACGACAGTTTCGAAATTACTTATGTCGTGTGCAAAATTTCAACGAAATATCCTTCCTTACAATCAGATACATGCGTATGAGTTCTTTTCATTCTAATGAATTTTTCATACATTTATCAAATATTTCAATATTCGTACAAAAAATAATTTACGTATAATATTTGACGTAAAATATATAGATGTAGGAAAAATTGTGTAAGCTACCTAGAAATTATACTTAACAAACTGTGATACGTGAGTGAATCGTATAGATTATTTCCGATAAATAAATAATATGTATATTACACAAAATGTTACGTTGAAGAATGTGATATTTAGGAAACCTTAAGGCATGTTACGCGTGCATAAGGCGAAGGCGTTTAATGCAATTATGAAAACAGGTATAGAAGGAAGTGAAAAGTGTACGAGGCTGCTCTTGTGAGAGTTAAACTCGACAGCGGAGCTGTCCGCGAACCAAGTGGTGAACGATTAGCTCCACGAGCGGTAAGGTTTCACCTTCGAAAATTAAGTTTAATATAAACCGGGAGGAGAAGCTAGGAGAAGAGGCGGAATTCCAGACATGTCTGGCAAACGAATCAAACTCATTGGAATTTCACTTTGGCTGGAGGCTTGGAGGAGCAGAGGGGCTGCTGCTTTCTGCTGACTTTCTTGAGCGCCAAGTATGGCACTGCTATGACCCGATAGCCGGATATACGACGACGTGCGACGTGCGTGGTGCAACGTACCGACAGCAACGTTGCTGTCGTTAGATTATTAAACTGTTGCCCGGCTACTCAACAGCATATCCTCCTTACGAAATGAAAAGACGGCAAAACCGGGCGCGCATAAATTTAATAAATTAAACGGAGCCTTGCGGACGCCAACTCCGAAGGCCAATTAAGATTTTCGTACGCCCTTACTCGCCCGTGACGAATTATTACCTGACACATAATTCAAAGCCTCCTTTAGCGCGACGTTTCATAATGGGAACTTTGGCTCCTCTGTTTCAGTTATAATCAGCGCGGTACATCCTGGTTACCATGCCATACTACAACAGTGGTCACAGCCCCGCTTACAACAAAGGTGAGCAACCTGCTCATTTAGTTTAGATTATACCGTGGAATTAACAAGTTAATTATTTGCTAATTTACCGTTTGTCTGCCAATTAAATCTGATTATCACGAATCTTTCGGAGAGAAAATTAAGACGCGCTACATTTAAACATTCCACAAAATTGTACGGAATAGCAAATTTAAATATCGCAGCGTACCGTAATTTAGACATAAAGAAGAATGAAGAAAAAAAACAAGTATTGAAAAAAGGGGAAAAATTTTATGAGATTGTGCAAATTAATATTAATTGAAAGAAAAGTAATTGTGACACTTTATATTATCTTATGACAGTAAGACAGAAAGACAAACAAGGAATATCGAAGGGAGAATTTTACGAGTTAATTATTAAAGACGAGTCTCGCATTTCAGATGGCGGCTCCAGTGGGCCATCGAGCACTTCTGGCGGTCGCGCCAGTAGCTCGGAGCCGACGTACATGATGGAGCACTTGGCCACGTTTACCGTCACGAAGGAAACCGGTATTGTTTATCCGGCGGATGGTATGCGCCGTCTTCTACAGCTGGAGAAAAGCAATGGCATTTGGAGTCAAAAAATGCAGCTCCGTCTCGAGCGAAATTGGGTCCTTATCATGGATAATGAAACAGGGGTAATTTTTCTCTTTTACACCACAGTACAGAGTCCTACAGTAGTATATACCACGGTCATCCGGGAAATATGTTTACGGGACTTGACGATGTTTTTAATTAAATCCATATATTTTGTCGCGTCTTCGATTCTCGATCGACAAACAACAATCTCCGAGGCCATAATAAAGTGATGTTGTGAACGAAATTAATTGGTTGAGAAATTATCTGTGTAATTATATATCAACGTGTCAATTTGTCATGTCACGCAAGAAAGTAGTTTTTTGTCTGCATTGTCTGCAAAATTACTGCGTGTACAATCTGCGATTCTAATTTATACCTAACAATGTATGTACGATTGATAACAATGTATGTAATGTACGATTGATAATTTTAGGCCATTATGGAGCGATTCCCGGCTTCCTTGATACAGGAACCGACAGCATTTACGTCGAGAGATCCCATGGAGATGTACAACAACATTTTGGTGTTTACGGTAGCTGACGACAGTGGTTCTGGCCAGCGAGCGGAAATGCACATATTCCAATGTCAGAGTGTATCGGCGCAGGACCTCGTCGAGGATCTGAAGATGCTGCAAATGGGAAAACTGGTCACGGGTGGCTCGCCTCGGGGTCCTAGAGGGCATATTCCACCACCACCTGCCTTACCGCCTCCGGAACCACCCTTGAACGGCGTTAACGTCAGGGAACAGGTGTCTGTTTTCAACGCGGCGAATGGTGAGTATGCGATTGTGTAAGAAAAGAAAAAGTTAAATTTTCCGTCATTGGAAATAATGTTAAAACACATTTTTGTCGTTAATTTGAAACACAATTGAATACAAACAGAAAGCTTCAGTTGAAAGATCACAATAATATTCGTGCAATGTAATCAAAGTTCAGTCTAATTATCAAATAGATAATTACAATATAATAGTATTAATGCGTGTGTGTTTAATGAATAAGCAGATGGGCAGAATGATATGTCCCGGGAGGAGAATAACGACGAGGTGTCGTCGACATCATCGGAGAAGTACGAGCGCGATGTGACGATCCTGAATCACTGCTTCGACGACATCGAAAAGTTCATCGCGCGTCTGCAGCACGCAGCTGCCGCATCTCGGGAACTAGAGCGCCGACGACGTAATCGGAAGTCAAAGAAGAGAAATCTCGGTGACGGTATGCTAACGATGAGAGCAAAACCACCACCCGAGATGGAGTTTATCGATATTTTCCAAAAGTTCAAGCTCTCGTTCAATCTATTGGCCAAACTCAAGGCGCACATTCACGATCCTAACGCGCCGGAGCTTGTACACTTTCTCTTCACGCCGCTCGCTCTCATTGTCGACGCCTCTCACGATACTAATTACGATCCGAATTTACCTAGTAAAGTAGTGTCGCCCCTGCTGACGCGAGAAGCAGTCAATTTGCTGATAAACTGTGTCACCAGCAAGGAGACCGAGCTCTGGCATTCGCTAGGCGACACATGGCTGATACCCCGCGATCAATGGAAAGGACACGTGCCGCCGTACCATCCGATCTTCATGGACGGCTGGTCACCAGAGTATCCCATTCCCGAGGATAGGGATCACGATCATTTGGCGTCCCTATTAAACGCAGATAAACAAAAGAGGGACGAGTTGCCAGAACAGCAGAATGATTCTTACTACAACCGTGATGTGGATGAATCGCATTACAGCAGCGATTATCTCGAGTACGAGAGTCGGGAGGAGCGTGGCGGTAACGAATACTTTGACAGGAATTATGGCCCGAGCTCGGAATTGTATGGCCGCGAGGAGAGAGTGGATCAGACCAGGGCTCATAGCGACATATCCGTGGACTCGATCGAAAGGGCTCCCAGAGCAGCTGCCGGTATAGAGAGAGCGCAGGAGGCTTGGCTGGACGAATTGGTAGCGCGTCACGCCAAAATCGTGCAAGTCACTTATCCACGAACGGCGAACAACGATAAGGAGCTCACGGTAGTCAGAGGCGAATATCTGGAGATTCTTGACGATAGTAGGAAATGGTGGAAAGCGAGAAACTCCCGAGGGCAAGTTGCTCACGTGCCGCACACCATCGTTACACCGCACAATCCCGCTACTCATTCTGCTGACAATGACGTCTTTAACAATCCTTTATACACTAGCAGATATCCGAGACAAGGGCACGGCTATAATTATGAGGTGAGAGTCATTAAGAGAGAGAGAGAGAGAGAGAGAGAGAGAGAGAGAGAGAGAGAGAGGTGAACACACCTTCGAATATCTTGACGATGAATAATTATAGACAGTAAGATACATGTGAATAAACATATACTATATATACGTTTGTAGATAGTTGCTTGCAAAAGGAATATAAATTATGTTGGATTGCTAGATGTAGTAATATAATGTATAATTAGACAACAATATGAATTACAAGTTTTATATTATAATTGTACGCGATTACGTTTGAACACGTCTGCTGTACGCATTACAAATGACAGGATTTTAGTTTCACTCTCTAAGTATCGATATACAATTAAAAATTATGTGAATTATTAAACTAGTTATAAATTTACGTATTTGTAATAGAATTGATTGTATGTTACAGGATTCAGAAATTGAAAGAACCAGCACTAGTCCAGGTCCGGAAACCACACATCGAACACATGCGATTCCGCCACCAGCTCCTGCTGATTGGGTGAGAAAGGAAAGACTCGGGAAAAAAGGTGAATTTCGATACTTTTAAGTCGTACTTTTATTCAACTCGCGATTGTATATCTGCTATTTTTATCCAAATTTGAGCAGTTTCTAAGAAAAGTGTCAATGTCTATAAGTTTCAAATTTCGTCGCCTCTTATATAAATAAGAGTTTTTTTTAGCAATGTCTTTAGCAATGAATGTCTTCCAAAATCGAAAGATATGCTGTCTTTATTAATATTATCGTGACATTAAAGTCGATATATTATTAAATCCCATAATATACATAAGAGATAAGAAGACGCACGCGCATCATGTTAGACTGTAAACGAACTATAGTATAATTAACCGTTAGATCATTGTCCAATTAGCATTTCAATTAGCACTTTTGTGAAAGAATATTGTAATATCTGACGATTTTCTTTTGAATATGTACATACATATGACTGTAGACTGTGTGAGCCATTCATACGATTGCAACGGGGACGTGGTATTCTAAGTTTTTTGCATAGCAATTATTCTGACATATATGTATTGTTTATATTAGAGTAACACACCGGTAAATTCTGCTTTATATATATATATATATATATATGTGTGTATATAAAGTATATTTTGCTCTCGTATCCTTGCGTTACAAGGCCATTGTCCATCTCTGTCTTGCATGGCCTACAACGTTGTAGCAATCTATATGGTCATTGTTGAAAGAGTTAACAAGTATGAAGAAAGATTTTAAATGCATCAAGTAATAATTCATTTCATATGATGTGATTATTTATAATAATTTATATTCTCAAACACGTAGATTGATTATTTTGTTGATTTTTCTTTATCATCATCACAGATGTATATATCGTTATCACAAATACAGACATTGTGATTAATGATAATCAGGAATGAAAGTGCAATGGCGATATAGCGGAGATATCGAGAGGAACTACTTCCAAACGCAATACGACATGTTGTCAGACACTTTGTATAAAAGTTAAGATTTTGGGACCACGTTTAGTGTGAAATTAATTAATAAGCCGTTTAACAATGAGATTTGTTAGCTATTGGGTAGCAGTGACTATCAACCACATATAAAAGCATTTAATTAAAAAAAGAATCTCACGCAAACGCGCTTAATTAAATGAAAATACAATGACAATCATCCAGCATTTAACGTGGTTGAGAGTTACCAACTAGTTTCTAATGCTATATTTCTGATAATCGATCGTATCGTCACATACATATACATATATTATCTTACGTATTTATCGACTAACCAAATTTAGCTGTAGTAGTTTATAACGACAGAAGGAAGAAAGAATTCATATACATATTACTTTATAGGTGAAAATGTTACGATATCGGACGTTAAACCCGCTAAGATTGAATATTTTCTTCCATTAAAAAGTACTTACACTAATAAAGCGAGTTGCAAGTTGTGCAGAATATGAAACGATATAAGTATCCACCTATATGTAAACGGTTAAATTAGTTGGGGTTGACGATGTAATATCTACCTTAGATATATATTTCCGTTGAAATTATAATTGTGTTTGTCCATTGTCCTTACTGGAGCTTCATTGTGAAAAACAAATTCTACGATTTCAATAAAAGCTCTTGACAGGAATCATCTGGGAGTATAGAAAAGAAAATCTGTCTTTTCTGATATACGTATCTGTCGATACATTTCCATCTCTCCCTTTTATCAATAGCTTTTATTGATGTAGCAGATCTTTTTGCTGATTTGCTTGTACGTGTCATTGTCGCATGCATTTTGTATGTATCAATGTAAATAAGCTTGTACAAACGACTGGGCGAAGGGAATACGAGGAAAAAGAGAGCTGTGTAAAAATAATGAGAGAAAACAGATATATACGATAAATTTTCGTAAAGTTTGAAAATATGAAAAATATTGAAAAAAGATATTGGCAACCTAGATCTCTCTTATAATTGATCTTCATATTTGTATATCAGTAACAGCGCAGTAACAGCGAAATTTAAGCTTCTTTCGATATACATATTTCCAATTGTAAATCTATATTATTGAAGAAGAGGTACAGGCATAAAACGCGAAATCGATTTTGTCGAATTGATGCTGTCATTATTTCTTGTGACTTTATTGTTTGTTGTCATATATTTAAACTTGCGTATATCAAAGTGTTGACTTAAATGAGATAATAACTAGTCGACCAAGAAGTTAATGAACAGTATAATAAACGTGGACAAGCAGTACAAGCTCTTGTTATTCTTTCTCTATTACAGATACATTCTCTTCATATTCCTTTATTTATTGTTAGATTGTGATGTTACATTGTAATCGTAATAAAACGCTTTTTTCAATATGACAATTTAGAAACGCAACATATATTTTTCATAGGAATTTATAATATGTATAAAGCTGAAAAAAGTAAACGACGCTGTCTCCTATCTTTATTCCGCGATTGAAATATTCATTTGATATTCATGTGTGTGTCCATGGGTCGGGAATGCGATCCGTCACAGTATATTTCATTATACTGTATTTTTTTATGTGTACATCACTTATTATTAATAAACGTTCTATTCATGTGAGAAATCGTCGTCGTCCCCGTCATTTTTCTTGTCTCCTGTGAATCGCAACGACAATTAGATGTAATTGTAGTATAATTTCGTTACATTTTATATAAAGATACTTTATTTAGTGCAGTGATAAAAAAAACACAACTTGTGTAACATGCATATATAACGAACGGCGATTTATTATTACCTCAATATTAGTAGAAATTAAATTTCATATCGTAGAAAAGTTCTAAGATGTTATTATTATATGATGCTTAAATTATATATATATATATATAATTTAATTTATGCTTGTGTTCGTCCAATATAAAACTGTGTGCAGTTTATGTGAAAGCTTTGGGGTAAGTTATAGTCTTTCCACTCTAGTATTTTAAACTCGTCTATATATTGACATGCATCATGATTTATTCGTGAACAAATCAAATACTCGTGCGATAAATAATTTAGCACCAAGGATAATTTTATTAATTAATGCAAAATTGTTTTTCAGACAATATTAGTTTGTACAACGGAAGCAGTTATAGCAATAGATCTAGCACTTCTTCCATCGAGAGTATCTCTCGGTTGAACGGAAAGTTTAATACGCAGCAAAGCATCGTGGAAGTGCATTCGCCACCTCGCGATATACTAGATGTAATACCGGATAAACCAGCTTCACTGCCTGCACCGACACTATCACCAGAGCTGCCCGCGTTGAAATCAACGCCAATACTACCTACATCGGAATCGGTATCAAAACTATCTACATCGGAATCAGCATCAAATCTACGTTCATCGGAATCAGCATCAGAACTATCTGCATTGGAATCAGCATCAAAACTACCTGCATCGGAATCAGCACCAAAATTATCCACATCGAAGTCGGCACCAGTGCTACCCTCATTAAAATCGGTACCAGGATCATCCTCCCCGAAATCAGAATCAGCATTATCTGTGCCAACATTAGATTCATCGACGATACCGCCAACGCCTCCGCCACTTCCACCACCGCCGCCATCTACGCCAGTAGGATCTACTCCACTGTTTCAAACTCAAAAATCTGCGCCGTCGACTTTTACATTTAGTAAAGCGGAAACTTCCAAAAATAGTAAGCTCTTCAATGGTGAGTACTAGCTTTTCAGATTTTAACCATTACCTTTTTATATCTTGGTAATCCATTTTATATTTTATTAAAACCCGATTGTAATAAAATGGATCATTTAATTAAAGTTTTTATAATTGGTAATTATCTTCATGTTGAATTGTATTTATGACGATATCTTCTTACTTTCAGGCATCTCTAGTCAAGAAGAAGAAGTTCAAAAAGAGCTTAAATTCGTTCTGAGGATATTTCGAGAGAAGAAAGCGACGTCTCCTATCAATAATAACACGCAGGAAATTTGGTTGAATCAACACTCGACCCCTCGGGAAATTCAGACCTGGTTGGAAACCAAAGGATTCTCGCAAAAGTATATCGAGTGTATATAATCCTGATATATAACAAAACTGACCTACTCATCATTCATTATACGTATATAATAAGTTGTATATATTCTACTTGTAGAATTTGCAAACAATTGGAAAATATGAACGGCACAGAATTGTTCAATTTATCGCGACGGCGACTGGAACAATTGTGCGGTCTGTCCGAGGGAAGCAGGCTCAATGGGCAATTAACTTTAGCAAAAAACGAATGTGAGGTAAGTGTATACTTTAGTGAAAACATTTTGTTACGCTTACAATATTTTTCGAATGTGTTTCTTCAGTACAAGACTGCCCGATCATCAGAGCTCAAGCAAATTTTAGAAAAAGCACGTCGGAGAGCAGAGGAGTTAAACGATAAGGATCATGTCAAAGAGTGAATCATACTGTTCTCCTATATTCCGATATGTACAAACCGGAATGTCGCAGGAGTGTTGCATATATCGAAGCGCTATGCACTTCGTTGTCACTTGAAAATAGCGAATTTAGAAAAATGAAAGATAAAATACAATGATGCATATTTTTTCATAATATTCCATAGAAAAGTAAAATTCTATCGAAAAAATATCGAATTATTTTATTTTATCTTACGTATTGTGATAATTATTTATTATTATAAACCACATTGCGTATCAAAGGTTTTCAGCAAGCTTGCAAGCATGCGCTATATAAAATGAATTAGCTGTGATGTTCTTTTTTGCGAGCAATATTATCCATTGTTACTTTAACGAACTTACTCAAAACTAAAAGACTAGAGACTAGAGGGAGATATTGTTTCCCAGTGCATTGTTTGAGTCGAGAACTCGAGAATTGAATAAATAGCACTCTAGTACTCGACAGCAACATATTAAGCACTTTAAATTAAATTTAAATATCAATTAAGATAAATGTTGCAAAGGGAATATGCCTACAAGTCGAATGTGGTAATGATATTAGAAGGTAGCAATTAAAAAGAATATGTATAATCACAGTATGTATGACATAAATATATGAAAATATACGATCAATTTATCTTGAAAACAAATTGTTAATTAAATCGTTAATTAATGAAAAGGACAGTAACAATCAGCCAAATGTACCTCTTTATATACCGGTTCTAGCTTTTGTTTTTTTTTTCTATTACGTTATGATAAGAATATATAGTGATCTATAATAACCTGTCTAAAGTCAATAGCTCAAGGAAAATCATGGATTATGTTACTTATATTATATTTATTTAAAGCGATCACATACATCTCATAACAGACATAAATAGGATACTCTAGATGTGTATTTATGTCGATAAACTATACATTCTTTCCGAATACTCGACACGAGGTCACATAACGTGAACACATTGATAATTATAATATGCTATTTATCTTTAAAAGCACTCTTATATTTGCCCATTTTTTAATAAATAAATATCACTGTAGATATCCAACAGTGATAACATAAAAATCACTGGCATAAAATATCAACAACATTATACATGCAAAATATAATTAATAATTCTCTGTGAAGTTTAATTGATAACAAGACGTTAAAATATTTCTGTGCTATGTAAGATATCTTATCAATAATTGTCATATAATTCGCTATCTTCACTGTGCTCGTAACACTTTAATGCTTAAATAAAACTGTCATTAAATGGATTTTTTAAAAATGTGCAAATCTCTCTCAAGTTCATATTCAGTCTCTCTCGACTGAGACTTTATTGAGAAATAAAAAGAACTGCGTAAAAGTAATAAAACTTTGTGTCGATGCAACTTTTAGAGAAATTACACATACGAATATAACTCGTTATTGTTTCAAATAAACATACGTCACATCTGGATTATTATTAGTAAATAGATTATAATTAGTATGCCTAGAATTTTGTATCTGCAGAATTTCGATAGAAAATCTATTAGAAAATTTTTGATTTCTAACGTTGCTTTGGTCTTTCATATTTTGACTTGCGTAAGCTCTAGCCGTAAGACTAACAGTTCTTTTACACATGAATGATTACACAATTAATACGTATTACGTAATGATGACGATTATGTGGTTACAATTTATTATTCTTGTGTGTCACTTCTTATCATTATTATATCAAAGAAAATTCAGTAGGTAATATGATATTTTCAGTTACTCGAAGTGTTAACATTGTGGCTAAAGAAAGAGTTAAATTGGTAGAGAAAAGTAGTATTTGAGATTTTAGGTATATAAAAGCAGGTAGATTCCTACAAATCGGAATGTTGGATAATTTGGATTACGTAAAATGATTAATAATGACATGTGTATTATGATAACGTATGATTTTGTCAAGTGTCTCTTAAATTAAGTAAAGTTCTTACAATTAGAGAATGTACTTATACATATAACATGATTTTCTCTTTTGCTCTTATCATAATAATTTTATAGTGATATATAGCCAAACAAAAATTTGTGCGTCGTTTTTTATATATCGTGCACTCGCGCGAACGTAGTGAAAGCAGAGAATCGGTACATTGCCGTAACATTGCCGTAAGCTTCTGCCGATAGGATACGTTTATATACTAAACAGAAAATCTTAATTCACTGACAATTGATATCTTCATTATTTATCAAAGTATAAATCATTATTTGACCTAAAATTACTTTCCTTTGGTATATTACCTCTAGGATCTTACAAGTATAAATTTATCGAAAATGTGATCGTAAAAAGATGATGATTAATACAAACGACAAGATTCCTTCGGCTTACACACTTATGTTGTCGACTTATAGCACACTTGTGTCAATTGTAATGAATAATGAACGATGAATATTAATTAATCGTAATCAATTTAGAATGTAACATTGTTCAACCTCAACATTTTTAGAAAACCTCCGATAAAACACATATATGTATAAACTTTTGCGATACACATAGAATACAACAGTGATTACTTTTAAATTAACTTTAACTAAAACTGCACTTTTATATATGTATATATATATATATACATTTAACGATTTAATTAAATGTTTACTGAAATATTTTCTTATATCATAATACAAAGTAATATTAACGTTTATGCTTTATTGCTAAAATAAATGAGACAAATAAATTGAATTGAAATAAATATTTATGTTTCTTAACTCCAGTATGCAAAATATGTCAGGTTCAACTTATTACTTTTAATTGTATCAATGAAAATTCTTCAAGCTTAACAATATTTCGTGTACACGCAACAGATATTAATTGTTGTTAAAATTAAAGTTGAAATACAGTTGGCTTTTCTATTAAACACAAGCATACATATAATTATACCATAAGGTGCAACTAGTCCATATACATATAAATATATTTATAACATTTTGTCATAAATAAACGTAGCTTTTTATCGATGGCTCAGTGTGTCATAACTTAAAATACTACATCTTTCTATATTTCTTTGAGCCGCATGTGTTTCTTAATACGAATTTTCCTTATTATGAATAATAAACAAGCATTGTCTAATTAATAATAAGAGAATTGTGACTAATAACGCCTAATTTTATTCACAAGATATTTCATCTTGATCATTATTACAAGTTTTCTTTTGGAATTAAAAAAAATCGGAATATAAGAAAAGAAATAAATTATTTTGTGTCTCCTGCACTGAAGTGTATGACAAATAATTTTTTTCTAAGTTTGGAATTTTCAAAGTTTGTTAATAATGATTATGATAAGTGCTGATTGCACAGAAGTAAATTTTATAAAATAAGTCATACATTATCATATCTTTTTTATGTATTGTAAAAATCTTTGTTTCAAAAATGTTTTGTCCAATATAATATCTCAGATATTAAATCCATATCTAATATCTTGTGATCTATGACCCAACACAAATTATATACGTATTATGTACACTTTTATGTGTACAATAATAAATAAATCTTGAAATAAAAATAACGAAAGTGATCTTGGAGAAAATCTATTAACACAAAAATATTGTTGTCAAAATATTGAAGAAAATAATTTCTAAATCAGTAGAAATCAGAAAATGGACTAAGATGATTCAAGCACGCCATACAGTGCAGCGATGAAGCGATAATGAAGCGAAAATTGAACGATTAATATGAATATATGAACGTACAACCTATTGGCCAGTGGCTTCCGTATCCTCCTTCGATGGAACAGACCTTGATCGATAGGAATGCAATGTGAAAATGACTTAGTATAATATTTAATGAGTAGCAAACCTGAAAGCGGGTTGAAACGAAGATGGGAATATACGTGTTGTTATGGTGGATGAAAGGAGGAGGCGGGGGGGGGGGGAGAAGTGAAATCTCATTCAGTTCTCGCATTAAGTGATCCTTATATATAAAGCTTGATGCTCTTTCTTTCTTGTAAAAATTACCAAAAGCCTCCCGCACTGCGCCCGCCTGGTGGATTATTTACGCGAATGCATGCCCTTCGTGCTTCTTCGACATCTTCTGTAAGAAAAACGCGCTTATATTCCCACAAGATGAAGGATGAAAGAAGTGAAATAGAATTAATGTATTTCCCATGATTGCTTTATGAAATGTCAAGCTCGGACTAATTTAGGATTATCCTTTATTAGTGTGAGACCACCAGAAAAAGTATGTAAATATGTGTGTGAAAATTTAATAAATAGATAACAGCAAGACTCACCGCTGATAGAGAAAGTAGTATCTTGTAGGTTTCTCTGCCCTTCGAGTCTAGGACCCTTCGTGGATGGTGTCACCACAGCGGATTCCGGTAAAGTAGGTATACAAGTGACAGACTTCAATTTTATCTTTGGACTATCGAGAAGCGAACCATTCTGATTGGCTCGTCCCGCAGCCGCAGCTGCCGCTCTGGCTTGCTCTTTAGCCTTTGCAATTGCAGCGTCTTCCTCGGCATGTCTCTTTGCTTCCGCTTCGGTTCTTGCTACTCCACGTGGTTTCTACGCAATTGTGATATCAAATTTTATTAATAAAATTTTAATTAATATTTGTTTTTATTTTAATTTAATCGTGAGTTTTACATTTTGATTTTAAATTTAATTACAAACTATATACTTTTTTAATATTAATATTTAAAAATAACACATCTGTAAAAAGTAGTGGCAGAAAAACGATATGTTGTACCTTTTCCTTGTCATTTATCATGTCATATACATAGGCACCGAACGGTTCCGTGTTTACGTATTTTCCGAAACCATGAACAGCTTTGAGCTCACATTCATCCACGCATACGCGTCCATTGACAATCACGTATTCAGGTACGCCAGTCACTTCCATACCCTGTACAGAATTAAATAATTAAACTATAAGCCGCATGAGATATCTTTCTTGTCGTAGGTAATGCAAGAGCATTTCAACTGATCCACTTTTTCTCTGAGAACTATATGACGCGCTGAGAACATTATAAATCTCAATCACATATGTATTTCGCGACGATAGAAAATAACTGTCTAAATATAACGTACACAAATTGATAATATGACAATATTATGCTGTTCAGTACTACACAACTAACGTTTCTCGTCGAAAGCGGATGACTCAATCACATTTACCTCGAAGATGTTGAAGTCAACGGCCTGAACGTGGGTCTGGGCGGAAATGGTGCGTTTCCTGTTGGGATCCCAGACGACAATGTCGGCGTCCGAGCCGATGGCTATAACACCCTTTCGAGGGTACAGGTTGAAGATTCTAGCGGCGTTCGTGCTGGTGACCGCAACGAATCGCATGGGGTCCATTATGCCAGCGTGTACACCCTTCTCCCAGACCACTGACATTCTGTCCTCCACACCGTTCACGCCATTGGGAATCTTTGTAAAATCATCCTTGCCCAAAGCCTTCTGCTCAGTACTAAACGTGCAGTTGTCGCTACCGGTAACTTGAAGATTATCTCTGAAAAATGGCCGTGTTAGTGCACAAATCTGAAGATTGAACTCCTGAAAAACCAAACGGTTACCTTGACATCGAATAGGGTAAAATAATCGAAAATAACACGAAATTAAGTGGTAACAAATTAAATAATCAAATGATTCAAAATTGCGAGACAGTAGTTATTTAATGGTAGCAGTTTTTCCTCCGTTTATTTAATCAACATTAATGCGTTGCACCATGCAAGCAACTTCCTACGTTGTAGCTATTAATATCCGGACCAAAAGTTACGCTTATGTCATTCTCATGTCATTTTGGTGCTATAATTTATCGTCATGAATGTTTGAGCGAAATAACGCTACGAAGTTCTTAAATCGCAAAAAAAGAGAATTCTTTAAAGAAATGAATAGTTCAATATATTAAATAGGAGTATAAATAGAAAAGAAAAGTGATACAATACGATGTATGTATATCATCGGACATTCTTCTCATTTCCAATTTTGTGGAATCAATTGACAATAAATCTCTTAACAAAAATATTAAACTACAACTTTTGTCATAATATAAAAATAATTGATTCAAGTAATGCGAAGAGAGTGAAGCCAACTATATTACAAAGACATCGGGGACTCTACTTACTGGGCCAGGTGTTCGGTTAGATAGGCAGGTGTTGTTGGGTCGGGCCGCAACGGAGGGTTAGTAATAAAATATCTTGCTCTTGCCATGTCTTTGCCGTATTGCTCGCTACCATCGATACCGATGGTGCTCGCCAGGGTTTCCCCGAAAACGATGATACCGTCCGACCGCTTCGCCGACACGACATCGGCAGCCGATTTGCTCGAAATCGCCGTTATATACAACGGACTATTCACCTAAAGGCGATATTTTTATCCTTTCGCTGAAATAACTGCCATGTCCTCTCTACTATTCTATGGTACTAGATAAAGCAATTTACGATTGAAAAAAGTTTATACTGAAATTTGATAACAATTTCAAGATGCTCCAATTTTTAAATTATTACTATTATCCTTGATTCGACATATAAATATTATAGCTTTTATTGATTATTTACACTAAAGTGATGAATCATATATATCAAAATGGAATACATGCGTATATATAAAGTTATATTTATGTTTTTAATTCCAAATGTATGCATGTTATGCAAAGTATTGATGTTACAAATATAAAATTTACAACTTGACAAATTCACAAAATTCGAAGACATAAATCTTTTTTCAGTTGTGTTTGATTATATTTTTAAAAAAAGCTTTTAATGGAACATATATTTACAACAATCTTTATATGAAATTCTCACATATGTACTACGCAATGCCAAGTCTAAGAAAAATAATCATAAAGAGAAATTTATACACGTAACAGGCGAATAAATGAGAATAAGAGGGCAAACGAGAAAGAACGAAGATAATGACAGCTATTTTCAATATGCATGCGAGTAGGATTTCGACGGAACTATTAAATATAATATAAATTTCAGTATGCGAACGGATAAATAAGGGACGGCATATAATTGTGCAATTTGCGCGTATGTCACGCAAGCGTCTAACTGGATAACATAGAAACTTGAATTGCTGCAATTGCAGCCTATTTCCGCTAATCGACGGGATAGAAAGTGTGTGTGGAGGGCGTAAAATCAATGGTGCATACTCAAGACTCGGTAAAATCGATACTTTGTGTGCGTGTGTATATATATATATATATATATATATATATATATA